>JAPZDX010000021.1:6507996-6518321 GCA_029783625.1 Naso annulatus | reverse complement strand
CACTAACAGCATGCGACTTCTCGATAATGTAATTTTATTTTAAGTGAAAAATGTATTGTCTCTTTCCATGTGTGGTGGGTCAGAATCTCAATCACAACACAAAATAACACAATTTATGTGATTATTGAACAGATTGTGACGTCAGCCTTCCCACTCGTCTGTCTGACATCTACAACATATGTCATATAGTCAGTGTCGATTGGTTTAAGGCTACTCCAGTACTTTTATACTTATCGCGATAACACGCCTATTTGGATTCAGATTCTGCAAAAATCCCGGATGGAGCGCGGCCAGACCCATATTGTAACTCTCTTCATGACCACAGACGCAGGTGGCTCCTTTAAAACGGGTGTTTATTTCTTGTACAATCTTTGGAGTGTCCTTATCTTCACAATACACGCCAGGCTCACGCTGTGAGGACTGGAACTTACATGAGCAGTGGGAGTATTTAAAGAACAGAATTTACGATGACAATAAGTGTTCAGACATGGAAAGAAAACATATACACAAGTAAAAAATACCTCGTTGCACTACCTGTCATAAAAAGAGATTTTAAGGTTCCTTTAAGTCCATCGGAAGTCCTCAACCACAGTTCACACATCCAAGCAGACTCACGTGGCAAAACTTTCTTCTCCGTTGTGGAACAAAACATGCAACCTCAGTTCCTACATGGAAACTCAATCCATGTTTAACTGTTTTTAACTTAGTAATTATTACATAAACTATTTATTAACTTATTTAACTCTTTAAATTATAAACCAAGGAAATACTATTTATTTCATTAGATTTTGTACTCATGAAATTATGTATTACATGAACTTAGACCTTTAATATGACAACACTTACACATATCATGAATTGAGTTATGGGTCTGGTTTACCAGGATAGCAGATAATGTGTTCACATGATATTTTTGCTCTTTTGTAGTAGAGAAAAGCTCTCTGTGGGCCATGTCAGTGGTACTTTAGTGTTTCACCTGGGTTATCTGTGCCAGCGGTCCATCCTGTAGTCCATCCGAGAGAGAGCACTGTGTGAGTAGGTAGAGTTCTCAAAGCGGAAAGGAAAGCCTGAGGCTCCAGAGGTCTTGCCTGCCCCCCAGGACCAGAGAGGATATCTGCATTGATCCACACAGGACGACGCAGCTCTGCCAGCATCTCCTTTAGCAGAGCCACTGACGGAGACACTGCATCCAGGCTGCCAGGGACAATTAGACAACGTTAACGTAACACACAACTGCACACTGAAAGAATAAAATCTGGGTCTCACCTCTTAAAGTCTAGTTTTATTCCTTGATTGTATGCCTTTACTCCTTCTAGCCACTCCTTCAGTGTGATGTCACTGTCTGTGTCAGGGGGATGTGCCATGATTGGCTCTCTGGGCGCCGAACCTCTCATGATTACGTCGGCCTCGATCATGTGCGTGGGACCTGAGGGTCAAAGTTGCAGATAAAGTCATGGAGCTGCATGTTCACTTCAGACTACACTCCAGTTTTTTTTAATACTTGGAAGATTTTTTTTTTGTTCTGATGTTTTGCAGAATTATCATTGTCTTGTTTACATCTTTTGTGTGTTGATTCCAGTAAATCCTCCCCACATGAAGGTTTAAATGTTCAGATTCTGTTCAAACTCAAACAGGTGGTACCTTTCATAGTCCACACTCAGGCAGCAGTAATAAACAAAACAGCCCTCACTACGTTTGATAATCTATGTGATTCGAAGAAAGTGATGATTTTGTTGTTCGGATGTAGAAGCAGTCGCTCAGTTGCAGATTCATCTTGAGCTCAACTTTTGCCTGTTGTGTTCAGATCAGGCCCATGAGAATTCAGAAAGCTTAGAATGCTTTTTTCATCACTTTATTTGCATTTCATTTTGTTTTATGAGTGACATATTCTGTCCTTATGTAGACCAGTTTTTACAAAAATGAAAAAATACAGTTTTTAAAAAGTCAAACTTGACTTCTTTTTTTTTTAACAGCATTTTTGCTTGTACTTTTACTTTTGATTTTTAAGTACATTTATATTCATGGTACATTTGATACCTAAGTACAGTAAATACCAACTACTTTAAGACTTTTACTCAAGTTATATTCTCACAGGTGACTTTTACTTTTACCAAAATCATTTTCCAGTATCTTTACTTTTACTCAAGTATGGCTTTTGGGTACCTTATTCAAGACTGACTACAGGTATGGCACAGCCTCTGCGAAACTTAGTATTTGTGTATATTCTAATTAGAGGTGTAGGAAAATATTGATATTGTAATATTTTTTTGTGATATTGTACCCATTCTCAAAAACACTGCATCGATTTTTAATCAATCGTTGTCTTGCAAAGATGTGTGTGTGTGTGTGTGTGTGTGTGTGTATGTGTGAGTGTTTAATTTTGAGTTTTTGTAACCCTCCACCATCATAGCATAAAAAGTACAGCTATGATATTCCAAATGCATAAAAAAATAAATGTAAACTTAGATTTCATGGATATTGTGCTATGCTCGTTCTACTATGACCGTTGTACTAAAATTAGACGGACAAACTGCAGTATATCGCCGTGTATGGTGTGGTATCGTACTGTATCTTGATAAATGTCGTCAGATTCTTGCCAATACACCGCTTTAATTCTGACGTCATGAAAAACATGATGGATGTGATTTGCGGACACGGAAAATTATTTGATTTCTGCAGTCACTGTTTCACACTGAAGACTGTAACTGACAGCAGAAGCAGATGTCAAAGCGATTATTAAAAAACAAAACGAAAAAGACATAAGGAACATTTTATTTGAACATCAGCTGGACACACAGGCACACAGGCAGGACACACCTGACAGCTTCACACAGGTATGAGCACAGATGACACCTATGCTGTGAGCACTGAATCAACAAAATCAACAGATGTACCTGTAAGAGCACTAGTCAGTCTGCTCCTGCTATTGACAGCGTGCGACCACGTGACCCGAGCAGCGTCCCTCCTCTCACCGTGACTTTGAGCAGAGAAATACTCCAACGTCTGCTCACTCATCCTCCCCGCAAACCAGCGTTCTACACTCGAAAATCTCCTAGTAATATTTTAATTCGGCCACAGGGCATGAGTAACCGCAGAGTGGAGAAGACCAACTGGTTCTACTTCTTCTTCTAGCTGTTCATTGGCGGTTGGCAAACAACGTTTTGGTGCATTAGCGGCACCAACCGGTACGGAGTGTGGATCACAAGGGCATTATTTTCGATAGGCTGCATCGGTTGTTTCCGGTTTTGTTCCCTAAGAAAACAGAAAGAAAAACTATATCTCCTCAAACAAATTAATAACCTTGAGGTAATGAAGTAAAATTTAATGTAATTTATTTGAATTCTTTGATAAAACATCTATTTAATCAAAATGTACCTTTTCCTTTGTGAACTTTCCCATGTCTTTTTTCTTCCTCAGACTTCTCACCATGTATTATGAAACGCGCTAATAAGCCTTTTATAAATTCCTGAAATGCTCTGTTTTCCCGAAAGATAAGGAAACCCACTTTAAAATAATTAAGAAAATTTATCCAACTGCAGAATTTTTGAAGAAGAGATTTAAATTTGAAGTGAACCCTCGAATTTTCTGTAATGAGAATGAGGAGACTCTCCAACTGCATCATATTTTGTTTTATACG
Organism: Naso annulatus; assembly: GCA_029783625.1. Classification (NCBI taxonomy): domain Eukaryota; kingdom Metazoa; phylum Chordata; class Actinopteri; order Acanthuriformes; family Acanthuridae; genus Naso; species Naso annulatus. The sequence continues at coordinate 6,514,684 of JAPZDX010000021.1, read as the reverse complement.
GATCAATTGAATAATTCTGATGATAATAATAATAATAATGATAATAATAATAATAAATATTATTTTGCTCTTGGGTAAATATAATCTTCACTGTAGCAAGTGGAAAAATTGTAGTTCATCCTTTAATTGGTTTTTAAATGATTTTAAGCTCTTTTTTTGTCACTGAAAAAGATGCACTCCAGCAAAGTTACAAATAGAATAAGCGCTGGTATTTCTAAATTTTTGTTGTTTTAAAATGCTGATGTAATGTACTAGTTCCTTTATGCTAATGTTTTATGTGTCCTATGTGTAGCCTATTTTTTAAATTGTTAAGTTTCTTTTGTTTTCCAGAAATGCCATTTATTTTTTACATCATACCCCCCCACCCAGTATTTATCTTACATTTCTCAGTATCTGTTACATTGTCTTCTTCTTGGTTAAACATTGTTTTGAGTATTATAAGTCTTCTCCTCCTCCTTCTTCTTTTTCTTCTTCGCCTTCTTCTTCTTCTTCCTTCATTCTTCTTTTAAATTTTTTGCCAAGGTTAGCACTTCACTGTGTATTACGGCCATCCTCAAGGCAAATTCAATGAACATGGATTAGTTTTGTATTTTCATATAACTCTGAGTCATCTAATAACCATAATAGTCTACAGCTTTTGTAATTAAGTGCTGGTTCTCAGTATGGGAAAAAGAAGAAGAATTTCATTGAGTATTATGAAACTCCTAAATCTGACCATCAATTTTCATAACTAAGTTGCTTGACATGACGGTCTGTTTCAGGTATTCCACATTCATATAACCCACAATGACTAAGCCTCAGTCCACATTTTTTTTTCAAACTGAATTATTTTGGTTAGATGAACCATCATTAACTTTTGCAACTTTTGAAATAAATGAAATTAGAATGAAAATAATGCCTTCATTTGCTCTCATTCTCCCTCTATGTGCCACTCCTCCCAAAGATGTGTTGAAATCTATTTTTTCTTACTTGAAAGGGGTCATATTATGTTTTTCCATCTCTTTCAGCCCATAAATGATGTTTCAAAGTCAGACTGCCGTTTTAAATGATGCTAGAGTTTGACAGAGGTAAAGGTATGCAGCAGTAATCCCTGTGTGCTGTTTCTAAAGGCTCTGATCGCTGCATTCTCATCAGTTTTTTAAAATCTCAGACCACTAGTGTGTCACAGTGAGCTGGGCTTCTCAGTAGGTTCATCTGGAAGGTGTGTGTTTGAACTGGCCAATCAGAGCAGAGTAAGCTTTTAGAGGCGGGACAGGAGTTAAAACAGAGCATCTCACACAGAAGCAAAAATTGTGATAAAAACAAGGCTGCTGCAGTCTGCTGTTCGAGAAAACAGATGAGTTTTTTGAGCATCAAAGCATGTAAACCTGCTCTGGTAGTAACCAAGAATAAAATATGAACCCAAAAAATGAGCATAACATGGCCTCTTTACACCGTTTCATTGTCCTCAACACATGAACTCAGCAAAACTTGATTTAACAGCCAGCCCCTTCAATTCTAATCAAATTAAGTAATATTTCTTCCTTTGATTGTAAGGGGTAATCTACTAAACATGTGTTTGTTTTTTGTTTTTAAACAACTTCTTTTTGGTTTCATTTATAGATGAACCTCTCCAAAACTAAAAAACAGATGTCATATTAAAAATATATACATACACATACAATAATATACACAATAATACAACTCACTGATATCTTGGCAAAAATATCCATAAAATGATTTAATAAAAAAATACTGTATCCATCTTTTATATTTATATATAGCCTATTTTTTTATACATGCTTAAAACATATTGGATGACTACTGAAAAAATGAAAGGTATAAATTGGCAAATAGCCTAATTAGATTATTAGACATTTCAAATTTACCCTAGTTATTTAGCGGTTAGTGGTCAGTGTTTGTTTTGTGTGTGTGTGTGTGTGTGTGTGTGTGTGTGTTTATTCTTTTTCATTCTCAACATTTTGTTATTTATTGTACTTTTTTGTTTTTGTATTATTTATAAACTGTAAAGTACTACTACGTTTGTTACATTTGTGATGAATTTCTGTTAACAAAACATAAAAAAGGAGAAGTTCTCCCACTCATAAATATTATCTCTCGACTGAAACAACTGTTGAAGAAACTTGTTTTTCATGGCAAACTAAGAGTAAGAATGAAGCATTTTGTGAACTTTTTTTTAAAAAAGACATCAGAAGTAAATTCTCTGCTTTATGCAGCTGGCCGAAGAGGTTTTGGGAAAGGTTCGGCTATTGCTGCATAAGTTTTTTTTAGCCAACAAAGTCAAAGAGGTGTCTTTTAAAATGCTTCTCTGGTTATATTTAACCAACTATTATCTGTAGAAACTAAAGAAAGACATTGATCTCAGTTGTACTTTTTGCAGAGATCTCAATGAAAAACTGGTGCATTTCTTCTTTCTTTCTCTTTATTTATTTATTTATTTATTCATTCAGGTCTTGCCCACACACCAAAAAACTCGGGCTGTTATTAATCACACTTGTTTTCACTTTATAGCATGCGTCTTTGGAAAAATATATATTGTTTAGATTCACTGAAAATGAAATTTTTGTTCATGGTTCTGTGTAAGTAATTTGCTTATTATTGTAACTAAACAATAATACAAGTAACAGTAGACTCAGCATATGACTTTTTCCTTCTGTGTGTCTGTTTGAATAAAGTTTTTTTTAAAAAAGATCCCTGCTTCCGGTTTGACATGTTCGCACCACTGACAGTATCAAACAGGTCCGCTTGTACTCTGCTTTGCCCAATCACATGCCGACAGTCAGTTCCGTGTTTTAGGACTTGTCAGACGGTGATTGGTTGAAAGCAGTGGTGACGCTGAAAGGTGTGTGAAGCCGCTGCTCATTCTGTGTGTCGGCGCCGTGAACAGAGAAGCAAAGATGGAGCTCGTGGACGCTGCTCGTGTGGTGGTCAGATCGCTGCTGTTTGTGCTGCTGTGGACCAGCGGTGAAGGAAGAGAGTCGGAGCTGAACTATGTGACCTGCGGCTCGCTGGTCAAACTGCTCAACACAAGACACAACGTCCGCCTGCACTCCCACGATGTCAAGTATGGCTCAGGTAACGTAAACGTCACGTGCAGCGCGTGTACTGATCATCTATAACATCAGGAGTTTTTCATAACTCACAACAACAAATGAGATGCAGCGGCTTGTGTTTGGCTCTCCGCTGCAGCAGGCGCTTTGTTTACAGTTTGACAGCCTTCAGTCGTTCAAGGGTCAGACCTTTGAGGGGTCTTAGCCCCATACAGCTACAGTTATATTGTGAATAGATTTTTCCCTCGTCCACGCAGTTACTGTTTGATAATGTTGACTTCACTGTCTGTCCGCTGTCTCATTTTCCTCTTGTTCTCTGCGTCTGTCCTGTTTCTCTCATGTCATCCTCCTCCTCTCTCTGTACACTGACAGTCACACACAGACATATTGTGTATGCAGGTATTAAACGACTTAAAATCTAATAATAAGTAAAAATAAAAACGCATGTGAGAGAGTGTTGGGGAGAATCTGTAAATCAGTGAACTGCTCACTGAGTTGACATCACAGTGAGCTGAGTGCAGCGAGCGTGTGCTGATTTGACCGTCACAGCTGCACACTGGCAGACTCAGGATGTATGAGTGGCAGGGGCGAAACTACTAAAAAGGGCACCTGTCGTTTGTGGTGGGGCACCAGAGAGGGCACGTCATCATGGTTTGTCTACCACAGAGGCATCCAAGAGAGCACTTTCACAGCGATTTCTCAGACATTTGGGGCACCAATCAAAGAGTCACCATACGATAAAACCTCGGTATCAAAAAAATGATGAACCAAGACTCAGAAAAAATGCTGCTCCTTGTAATGCCATCTGTTTGTTTCCTTTATAAGTATGTAAAAAAAAATATTAGAATATTTGTCTGGGCAAAGAAGAAAATTGAAAATTGAAAATGATTTACAAATGGCTGATCTGTTAGCTTGTGTTCTTTTCTTCATCCTGCAATCACAAGTTAACTGTCTGCTTTGACTGTCATTTCCTATGATGTAATGTCTTTTTGGCTATTTCATGAGCTAAACGAGCATTTTTCTTTGCCTTCTTCTTCCTCTGTGAGCCGACTGAGTGTGTTTGTCCGCTGAGATGATGAGTTTTTCCACACACAGTTCAGCAGGACTTTTTTTTCTTTGTATTTCCTGTAATGTGCTGCCACTGAGGAGAAAGTGACACAAAACTCCGGTCAGCTTATTCCATTATTTCCTCACCACATCTGAGTTTAACTCAACGCTGAAGTTTGAGAGACATGCAGTCTCTTTCACTGCAGTCTCTCTGTCTTGTTCTAAAGTGTTACAGTCCGCGATTCGGACTGTTTTCTGTCCTCAGCGCGTGATGAAGAAACAGCTGTAATGGTCGATGGTCTCTGTATTTCCCACTTCCCTCCATTCTGCTTCACTGCGGCTGAAACAAAACTCCACTTTTGGCCTGGAAGACCAGTCGTTTGATACCGTCACATGTCCACGATGGTACAGAGAAATTAATGATACCGTTACATCCCCATTGTGAAATAAAGTGGAGCATATTGTAACATTACATACACTACAGTCTGTTCCCAGTTTACTGTCCTGAGGGTGAAAACAGTCCAATAGTCTAATTTTGCCAAGAACACCTCATCTTCCTAAAATATTTAAACCGGCTTCAAGGACAGTCTGGTGCTGTGTTAAAGCAACACCATGTAAACTCCACCTGTGGCTTTGAAAAATGAAACATAATGATGCACGTTAATATGTCACACGTAACATCAATTTTACTGAATCTGGGTTACATTTTACATAGAAAAAAAACATTTTACAGAGAAAATGTCCTCTGGTTTTCCCTCTGATGTCCTATGACTGCTCTGCCTGTCTGCAGCCTTTTATTTAAGCCGAGCTGTTACTAGCAGCGACCTGCTGCTGCAGCTGCAGCTTCGGTCTGCAGGAAGTCTGCATGTTGCTTTCAGGAACCTCCGTGAATCACAGAGTTGAGGTCGAGCAGTTGTGGGACATCAGAGGGAAAACCAGAGGACATTTTCTTCATAGAACATGACCCAGTGTTACTAAAATTGTTGTTTTGTGCAACGTATTAGCATGCATTGTTAAGTTTTGTTTTTTGCATGGGTTGCAGTGAAAATTACATAATGTTGCTTTAAAGGGTCTGGAAAAAACAAACTAAAGAAAAATAAAAACAAACTGTAACTGTGTTTGCTTCGCGACAAAACATGTTGTTCCATTTGTTTCAGAGCGGCTGCGCAGTGATGATGGTGGTCGGCTTCGTGAGCCTCCACTCTCGTCTTGTTAATTCAGTATAAAAAGAACAGAAAATGGAAAGATGCTAATAAAGAGCAGAGCAGGAAATTGACTGCTCCATCGTTTTTATATTCGGCTCTTGAACAGAGAGAGACTGTGAGGACTAAATTTCATCAAATAAATAGAAATGAATTTTCACTGCACGTGGTGGATGATGAAAGAGAAACCTTGAAGAATGCCGCCGTGTGTCTTGTGCCAAGAACAACGCGCTGTGGGTGATGCAGAGACTCAGAAATAGATGTCTTGTTGCACCTGGAGCACCATCGCCGTGGAAACAGACAACAAGGCTTCATCAGTGAGAAATATCAACATTTTGAGGCTTTCGTGCTACAAAATAGGAACAAACACATAACACACCTGCGAAGACATGTTTGACATCAGATACACAACTATATAACATCCGTATAACTTTTACAAAAGCACATGTGAACTTACAGTATAAAATATGACGTTTGTATTGCAGTGTCTAATGAGGTTAAACAGACACACGTCATTTCCTCATTGTGGTTATTTAGTTTTAACTCCTGTTTAAACGTCTCAGAGCAATAGACGGCACAAGCACATGACTCTCCTGCCCCGAGTGAGGCTGCATGCTGCACAGTCTGCCTTCCCTTCATTGGAGCTGTGAGACAGAGACTGTATGCTGAAAAATGCAGAGATACATTTTAAGCTTATTCCAGGTTCAACAATCATGTCTTTTTTTAAAATTTACAGTGAATAAAAGCAGTAAAGCACAGTGCGTAATATTAAAAAGGGCTACTGTGTTAATAATAGAAAGGTTTATGAAAGAATTTAGATTTTTCTTTCATCAAATATGATCAACTGATTTAAATTCATTGTAGGTCAGCTTTAGTTCTTGGTTCTTTTGGAACATAATGAGACAATTTCTCAGAGTGTGTTGAACCTGCTGATCTTTGCTCTCGTCATGTGATGTTTAAAATGGATAGAGAAAAGAATCCATTCACTACAAGCAGAGATAAAAACAGACTCTGTGTGACTTCATGCATTCCTCTTTCATGTATTTCTTCATTTGTTAAGGTAGATTGTGTGTGTTTTTATTAAGGACAAATATAGGAATATATACATAGTTGTATCCAAACAGTGTCAAACTCAGAGAAGAACTGGCAGCGGTACCTGTGCAGTGTTCACACATTTACATACAGTGTGTTAAAAATAAAACCAGTGTGAGTGTGACGGCCATCAGGCTGCATTAATGAAATGCCTGAATCAAATCTGCACCTGCTCTGCACTGTGTCGTCACGCCGAAGCACCAAGTCTGTGTGACTGTTTGTTTTCAATCACAAGGAGCTCAGGGTGTGTGTGTGTGTGGGTGTGTGGGTGTGTGTGTGTGTGTGTGCGGGCCTTTG
>JAPZDX010000021.1:6416908-6431124 GCA_029783625.1 Naso annulatus | reverse complement strand
GACATTCAGGGTCCATGGTGGCCAGCCACTGTTGATACCCCCCACTCAGAGTGTTATACAGTCACTGTGCTGGTATGTACATTACAGGAGAACTTTGGTATTTTTCAACCTGGGCCCCATTTCCCCATACTTTGTGTGTGTGTGTGTGTGTGTGTGTGTGTGTGTGTGTGTGTGACTGTGACTGTGACTGTGTGATTGATGGGGACAGTTATTCTGGAAGTTGCTCCAGTATCGAGGAAGGCCGTTGCAGCTGGAAAATGAACTAGAACAGGATTCTTCTGCTTGGTTAATGTTGCTCAGATCAATCCTGAAGTCTGTGACGTCAGCATGCAAAGCGTTTCTCTTCCCCCTTCACTTGTTCTGGGCTGTGTGGAACTACGTCTCGGTCTGAGGTCTCGTTCTCGCGGGATCTCACATGTTGTAGGAAGAAAACAGAGCAGCCATGACTGAGAGCAGACCAGAGCGGAGCTGATCGATTTGGAGAACAGTTGGGAGTTACATCCCATCGATTTTAGTGTCATGGCTGAATATCTTCCCAACTTAAAGAGCGTGGATGACTTTAATGGCCGCCTGTGTCTGAGCCTGGTTAAACAGATTAGTTCCTGCAATTTACGAGCAGATGACCAGACTTCAGAATGAGATTTTTTTTGATCAGATACTTCAATATTGATTGATCTGAGCTGGTCAGGGGAGAAAAGAAGCACTTGTAGCAGTCAAACTTTCACTGTGCACATTTACCCCCAAGAGTCCCATTCTAGTTCGTTTTTTTGCTGCTGGTGTAGGTGCCAGATGTGCTCGGCCTGCCAGATCAGCTCAGGGTCCTGCGCCTACAGAGGACGTAACGTATTAACCTGCAAAAGATCTCTTGAGAATCATTTATTTTAACCCAAACCATGATCTTTCTCTAACCCTAACTGTGTGTTTTTGTCCATAATATAAGCAAACAATTTTAAAGCCGTCTATAAGACAACCACGCATTAAAAACAGCTGACGTCAAAAACTTCACAGAGATTTTTGAAAATGAAACGGCTTCGCCTCTCTACTCCTCATTTGCTGCTTAGATTCAGTGAGAATTCCCTCAGAAAGTCTGTAGGCCACAAAATCTAAAGAAGTGACATTTTACTGCTCTGTTGTTGATCTTTTTCACCTTTCTCTCAGTCCTTTTAATGATCTCTCCTCTTTATTTCTCACTTTGGTGGCTGTCTAGTCTATAATGATATTTTGGTGACCGGGCGTGGCGACTCCTTCTTCATCCGGACTCACTTTGAGTATGAGAAGGAGACCCCGCAGAGTCTGGCCTTTAGCCGGGGGGACATCTTTAAGGTGGTGGACACCCTTTATGACGGAAAGCTTGGCAACTGGCTCGCAATCCGTGTTGGCAAGGACAAGCAGCTGCTGGAAAAGGGCATCATCCCCAACAAAAGCAGGTAAGGTCCCCAACTGGTCATTTTTTAGGAGCCTACAATGCCTGTGAATAGGCAGACGACCTCAGTGTGATTTAGAGTCGCATCATTTAACAGCATCTGAAATTCCCATACCAGTGTTTTAAAAAATGTGGGGGCTTCATCAAACAGCTTTTAGAAAAAATCTGTCTCGCCCACTTAATGCAATGAGTAAACACTCTCCAAATATGACCTTTCAAAATGTCTTACGAACTTCATTTAAAATGTTTACTGAAATCATACTGAAGTCCATGAGATATAACTTAAGAAAAACTACACACTTTTAATATATAAAACACTGAGGTGGAAAACTGGTAACATGCAGCCAGAACAAGTGAGACTGCCAGTTGCTATGGTGGCCCTGAAGAGCCAATTACAAACACAAAATGAAAACACAACTGCAAAAAGAAAAAACAGAACCGCAAATAGAAAAAAAACACGACCGCAAAAAGAAAAAATATCACAAAAAGAAAAAACAGAACCACAAAAAGAAAAACACCACTGCAAAAAGAAAAAAACACAACATAAGGAAAAAATTACAACCACAACAAAGAAAAAAACACAACAAAAAGAAAAATACAACTGCAAAAAGAGAAAACACGACAAAAAGACAAAACACAACCACAGCTGCATAAAGAAAAACACAAATGCAAAAATGAAAAATTAGTTTTATTTATGAAAAATTGGTATTATTTATTGAAAGCTAATTTGTACACTTGCCTGGTCACAAATTCAACATTTTTGTTGTTGTGTTTTACCTTTTTGCAGTTGTGTTTTCCTTTTGTGATTGTGATTGGCACCTCAGGGCCTCCGTAAATGTGGTCTTCAAATTCTCCTTTTACATTTTTATGCCAGAATTATGGAAGAGGTCTTATTTTGGGGTTGCCTGTGGAGGTGGCTGTGGCTCAGGAGACAGACGGACAGACAGAGATACATGACCTACCCTTACCCTAGAGATATAAACGTATAGATAATAATAATAATTAGTAATTAATAATTTAAACTATATACATGGGTAACGCTCCCATATACATATGGAAGAGGTATTTCCATAAGGACAAAATCGCTGTCACATATTCAGATATTTTGTCAGATCTGATCTGTTAATTGAAATAAGATAGTTTTGGACTTTATGATCAGTGTGATGCACTGTAAACTCTCTCATGTATGTGAATAAATGGATCAGTGACAGGTGTATTTGTGGTGTCAGAGCGGAGCAGATGGCCAGCGTCCAGAACTCCCATAAAGCTGCTGCCGGAGACAGAGCTGACTTCTGGCGGCTGCGAGCCCAACGCTCTCTGAAGAGGAAGGACCTGAGGAAGAGCAGAGAAAACCTGAGCAGTCAGACGCTGGCCACCCGCTTCCCCGCATACGAACGAGTGGTGCTCCGAGAAGGTAAGAGGGAACACGAGCTTTGATTCTCTTTACGTCTGTTTATAACGATACCACAGTACTAGAGACAACAGTTCCACAGTGTACATGAGTTGTTTTTGAGTAAACCTGAAACAAAAAAAAACTGAAAAAAAAAAAAACTTTGAAAACCTCCTCAAACAGGTGACATGTTGTTTATTCTTATAACAGTAGAGAAGTTTGGTTTGTTTTGCCAGTAAATGCGTCACTACATAGTCTGATCACAGTCGATCATCGAGTCTCCAGTTGGAGGTTTGAAACCACCCTTGGACCTCCTTCCGACCCAGAGTCTGTCAGGAGCTGAAAATAGTGATTCAATGACAAAGATGAAATAAGTATTGTAATATTTTTGTCCCTAGGCTTGACGATCGTAGCCTGGCTCCGCCCTCCCTCCACTCAGCTCAGATTTCACTGAGATTGTCTGGCAACGAGGGTCGTCTTTAGAACTGCAGAGACAATTTTTCCAATTGGCGATTAGCATGAGTGGTTCAGTTTGATGAAGTAGAAGTTAGAAGTCAAACATTTCACTACCGTAGTTCAGTCATGAAGTGAACCAGGCTACCAAAACCCCTCGTTTCTGGAAACTAATAATATTAAATAACAGGAATGTTCAGACCAGACAGATAACACCCTTGGCGACTTGGAAAGAACTCCTCTTTTGTGATTACTAGACGCAGGGAAGAAGAGGAGCCTTTAGTAGGAGTCTTTCCACCTTTCTGTGCGGTGCGGTCATGAGACTCAGCAGCCTTGAGTACAACACGACACAAAAAAACCCCACAGTACACAAGCGCTAAAACTGACAAAAATAGCCGGCATCACAACACAATATAAAGCCATCTATGTGATTATTTCACAACTTGCGGAAGAAATAACATTAGTCAGCACTCATGCAGCTCGCTGCTGTTAGCGGTTAGCTGTGGCCTGTAGTTGCATCTACTTGATGATGTGATTTTGTTTCAAGCGAAAAACGTCTGTTTGTCTCTTTCCATAATGCGTGGTGGGTCAGAGTCTCAGTCATAACACAGTATACCAGCACTGATGTGATTAATGAACAGATTGTATCGTCTGTCTGTTTAGCCGACCGCCCGCGCCCACAGTATCTGTCATACAGTCAGTGTCAACGCCAGTTGGTTCAAGGCTGCTCCAACAGTTTAACTTTTAACCAGATACCCCGCCCACTAGCCTTATCAGCATGTGTGTGTTTCGTGTGTTAACGGTGTCCACAGGTCTGATGAAGGGCTAACAACATGTAAATGTTAGACACTCTATAAACTGTGATCAGCATTCTAATAGGAGTGTGCTGCCGTTGCAGCTGGTTTCCGTCGTCCTGTGGTGCTGTTCGGCTCCATCGCCGATGCCGCTAATGAGAGACTGGCCCGTGAGATGCCCGAACTGTTTGTCATTGCCAGTGAGTCTCTGCCTGCACCTTTCTGTTTCTGTGTTGGAGGTTCAAGCGAAAAGTTGTCCAACTGCTGCTCCTGCATCACCTTCACATTTTTCTTTGTCTGTCTGTTAGAAACTGAGCCGAAAGACGCCGGTTCTGAGAAGTCTTCAGGAGTGGTTCGATTAAACACCATACGACAAATAATCGAGCAGGTGCCCCACCCCTACCCATCCACACGCACACACAGGAATTTCCATTTTCAAGCAAGTTTCAGTTTTGTTCATGTCTGACATATTTAAATCTCTCCAGTCGAGAGGTCTTGGAAAATAAATTCCTTCTACGTACAGTTTTGATTAAAATAGGCTAAAAGTAATTTAAGCCGATCCTTAAAGAGTGCAGTCAGCAGCATTTGTTCATTGCAGCCACCCAGAAACATCCCGACTAAACCAAAACATCCAAATCCAGACAGAGGGCGAGGCTCTGCAGACACAGTCACCACCACACACGTACAGAGGCCCAGAAGTGATGATTGAGCATCGTTACATTTGTGTTGGTCTATATTTTAATTTCTTAGGAAAATTCTACTGACTCTACCTTTACGGTCCTACAGTGGGATGGAAGGGATTGCAGTTATTTGCTGAGTCCTTTGGTTGTTTTTGTTGGACAACTCAGTAAGTTAGCCCAGTAGCAAAAAGATACCAGCAGTGACAAAGAGCCGGTCGGGATGAACAGTGAGTCGAGCCAAAAATCCACCTGAGTCCAATTTTAGTGCCAAAATTTTAAAAAATGTATTCCAAAATCACCCTCCATCCATAAACAGCTTCAGATCAAAGCAGAATCTGATTTGATACTGAATGATTTTTCTCCAGAAGTTGTCATCGTCACATGGTGCTGAAAAACTGTCACATTAGCACTTTATGTCATTTTAGAATCAAATATATACTGAAAGTAAACCGCAGGGCTGCATGTGTGCAAGGAACAGCAGCAGCAAAAGACAAAATACATAAAGTGTTAATCTGAGTCTAAAAATAACATAATGTGGTAAATAAACAAGTCACAACAAGCACACAGGACTGTTTAGAGCTGTTGGAAAGTTTATCTGATGACTTCAGGTGGAGGCAGGCTAGCACTTCCCATTTGAAAACATCAAGCTTTATATGTTAAAAAAAAAAAAAGTTTGGTACAGCTCTACTAACCAGTGTTCACCATCACCTCATGTCCCTGCTCCTTCCACCACACAGGACAAACATGCCCTGCTTGATGTGACACCTAAGGCAGTGGACACCCTGAACTACACCCAGTGGTACCCCATCGTCATCTTCTTCAACCCCGACAGCAAACATGGCGTCAAGGTCATGAGACAGAGGATCGCCCCCAACTCCAACCGCAGCGCCCGCAAACTCTATGAACAGGCCATCAAGCTGAAGAAGACCTGTTCTCACTTATTCACTGGTACACTTATCACACGTGCACACACTCATTTACTGGTGTAATGCTCAGTAACTGTGTATTAGCTGTGTTTAAGTGTGTGTGTGCTGAGACTGGACCTTTTTCTCATCCAGCCACCATCGATCTGAACTCTGCCAACGATGCCTGGTACGGCAGCGTCAAAGACTCCATCAGAGAGCAGCAGATGCAGGCAGTCTGGGTTTCTGACGGCAAAGTAAATACACACACGCACAGACACACACACACACACACACACACACACACACACACACTCACTACGTTTACATTGACACCAGTAGTTCAATATTGACCTGATTAGAATAGAATAGCATATTCTTTATTGTCCCCTAGGGGAACTTTGTTATGGACTCAAGTGCCGGTAGCTGCTTCACAAAAATAAATAAATAAATATAAATATAAATATAAACAGCTGAGTAAAAACAATCCACATGTAACCAATAGCACACCGATTACCCAAAACAGCAGCATACATGCACAGTGGCCACAAGGCACAAATCCAATAGAAGTAATAAAGATAAAACACCAGCATAAATAAATGATTAAAAAAACCCCACCATGAAGTTATTGCACACTCCCCGCAGCCTGACCCACACCTCAACAACTATTTAAAATTTTGATGGAGGTGGGTAGAAATGAATGTTTAAAGAGGTTCAGTCTACATTTTGGTATTCTGTGATTAAGTCAACACTCTGAATAAGTCACGGCCATGTGAACAGCATTTTCTGAATGAGGTCATAGTCAGAGTCAGCAATAATAGAATTAAGACCTGTGGAGTATTCCAGTTTTAGTCGCATTATTGTACTCATGTACACACCTTAGTTGCACTATGCCGTCCTATCAGAGTTTTCACAGCGTTTTGCGTCAGCGACACATGGTTTACGGCAGTCGAAGTGCTTGACGATGCCGTCAGCAAGTTTACAGCCCACTTCAGAAGAACAGATGACTGACAGCACCGTTAAAAAGAAGTCCCAACAGTTCTGGGGTGAGGCAGAAACTAACGCCTATTTGAGAGAAGTGGATATCATGAAGTTTTTGGAAAATTAGAAAAAAAAAACCCTCAAAAGGTGAAACGGTAGCAACATGTTCGACTGCTGTGTTGTTGTTGTTCGACTTCTGGTTTCAGGTCAAACCCGCGACAATATGGGACGTGTGACATGGGGTGAGCGTGCACCTCGTGAGTCATTAATCAGACTATGCACTGTCACATGTGAACGGGAATATGAATGGAATATTCTATAAGCAACTCAGGTAAACACTTTAATCGAAATATTGTCTTATTTAGAATAAGGTGAGTAGTCGGATTATTGCAGCCCATGTAAACAGAGTCAGTGAGTTTAAAGGTTTCCCGTGTACTCCAGTCTGGGATAACTGCTAAGGAGTTTTATTCCTCGATGTGTCAATCATCTTTTAGATTTTCCTGATTGGTGTTCCTGTTATTTCATCTCGCTCATTTACACCAGTGAGTGGAGGATCACTAACAGCCCAGCTCTGTGTTTAGCAGCATCACCGTCTGCATCCTCACAGCGATCGTACAGTTGAATCGACTCCTTTCTAAAACCGTGTCAAAACAAACTCGTTATTCAAAGTGTTCTGAGGAGAGGATTCCTGTCAGGACGGCTGTAGTAGTCTGTGTTGCTTTGAGCTCGATGGACCGAGCAAACCTCCAGCTGAGTGTGAAGCACTGATTGTGCTGATTCAGCAGCTGCGTGTGTGTGCACTCCGGGCATGTTCTCTGTGTGTCTTCCTGTTTCCTACCAGTAGTGCTCTACAGCTCGGCTCTGTTTGTCTTTCTTTCTTCTCTCTTGTTCTCGTGCTATCCGTCTGTCCATCCTTCCTGCCTGTACACCCAAGATCCACCATGTGTCTCTTTTAGCTGGAGGGAGTAGAGAGTGACCTGGACTGCCAAAGCGAGGAGCGTCTGTCCTTCCTGTCCGCCGACTACCTCAGCATGGACAGCCGACTGACCTCCGATCTGGATGACACCGCCGATGAGGGTGGGGCCTACACCGATAATGAGCCCGATGTGGACACGATGCACATCTCCGCCATCAGCCGCTCGTCTGAACCCGTCACAGTCGAGGAGGTGAGAGTCAAACATGCACACGCCTACACACAAGTTTCCGTACAGTTTGACGAAAAAACAAAAAATAGCTTGACTAAAATATTAATAGTGAATAAATTTTTTCAAACAATTTTTTTTGAGAATATCATTAACTGAAATCTGCTGATTGTCTTTAATTTAAAAGCTAACAAGCGAACATCAGCTGTAGCATGAGACTTGTTGGGAAACAACTCTGCTGCACCCTCCCCTCCCTGTTTTTGCTCCGGTTCGCACGTTATTTCGTTTGTTGTCTCTCTCTTTTCAGTCCAGTTTGAACTGAGTTCAAGCGGTTGCAGGAAAAGTTGCAGCAGAGTAAACTGGTCCGTCTCAGCTCGAGCACAATGGTGTGGCTCACACACACTCCGACGTCACCTGTCACTAAAAAATGCAGCGTAGACCGGCCAATCAGGACACAGACTACAGAGAGCGTCACTGATTGGTCAAATAGAACAGGAGGGATAGGATTTTTACCAACCCTGAATACAGAGGCATGATGGGAGAACACAGAGATCTCACCATACTGTCAGACCACGACACTGACCAACAGCTGCCTGTGGGTATTATGACATTTTTTCCAAACAGAACACCAAAAAGTTATTGATGTTTACACCAAAGTTACCAACAGCAGCTTTCATTAATGTGACAGTAAGGCCAGTAACGAAAAATGTGTATTTTTTAAGAAAATATTATAGTACAATTTTGAGGTACTTGTACCTTTCTTAAATATGGGTGGATGAAGTGTCATCTGACTGCTTAACGGGTCGTAAATGTTAGAGACAGTCGCTAACAGGGTGAAAAGCCTTTTTTCATAGAGAGGAGTTAGACACTGAATGCTGCGCACTTAAGTTACTCATCATTCATAGTATTGCACTTATTACACGAGAAATGACAGACAAATGTAGTGGAGTATAAATATACATTAGTTCGGAATACAGTACTAATGGAAAATGCAACTTTATTAATAAGACTCGTCTATTTAAGTTTTTTTACATGAGACATTAAAAGGCTTAAGAACAATACAATTAACAAAAAAAACACAAGATAATATTAAAAAAGCCATATAAAAAAGTTTTAGAATAATAAAATGAAACTGAAAATAAAATCGAGGTAGAGTTAAACTCAACAGAACAAACAGGAATAGAGTTACAGAACTGTGAAAATATGATGAAAAAGCCTCAACAGCCAATTTTACCTCCATAAAATCAGTGCAGACAGAAAAGTTTGAAGCCTTGAAAGAGCAAAAGCCGCACACAGCACAGTGCTCAGTGTTAGTTTTCCACCTGGCGCAGTCGTCAGTCGCCCAGCGTCCACACCATCTGAATAGCAAATGTACTCGTGCTGATCTGCGCGACGTTAAAAGGGGGGTCTTAAAAGGGGGGTGTGGTCAAATGCGTTGTTGGAGCATTGCTTTCCTGTGGCACCAGAAACTGTTTGCACTGTTGACCAATAAAAAGCACGTCTCAGCTGGCTCGGTATTGTTCTGCTGTGGATGGATGAAGTGTGTATATATGAGTACACAGACGCTGTCACGAGGCGTGTACATTCTGCTTGCGACACATGAGGTAGCGAGGTGAGACTCCTCATAATCGGGTAATAAGCCTGTCAGTGCGTTACTTTATATTTTAGTTAATTATAGCCCAACGAATTAAGATGACTGCTGCTCCTACAGGTGATCTGCTGCGTGCTCTCACCTCATGCCCAGGCAGATCATTTCCACAGCACTACAGTGATTACCCCCACTGGGCCATGTTCAAGCACACCTGGCTTCTGAAGGGGACGAGAGACGACACACTGATTGGTTTAACCATGTTACACCTAAAACACACCTAGGAGGACTAAAGAGAACCCCTTTGCGCTTTGCGCCTCACTTTGTGTTCAGATTTTGTGCTGTGTCAAAAACAAAGTGGACTTGGACAAACCCCAGTCTGACGAGCACCGCGTGCTTTACACCGTGCATCAGATTTTGTTAAAATCGGGCCCTGAGAGTTGGAGCAGAATTCAAGTTTCCTGGGAGTTTAAACTCTGGTTGTCCTTGTTTTCCTTTGACCCTGCACACTAACACCCAAAACGCAGCCACAGAGCTCTACTCAGTTCCTAGTTGTGTATCTTAAAATTAATTCTCTGACATGCCTGTTTTGGTCACCCTGTCATTAGAACACCAAGTGTCCCAAAAGGATGTAAGAAGGTGAAGCCACACACACTGCAGTCTGTTGTTTTTAAGTGTTGTTGTAGAAATGTTAATAAATCACTTCCAAACATTTTTATTTATTTTTTAGGCGAGGACGTTACCATGTCAATTTCAATTATGTGGTCACTTTATCCAAATAACACACTGTAAATCTGTCACAAAGTTTTTCACACTTGTGAGGAGCTGCAGCTTGCAGTGAGACCTGCCGGTCTGCTCGCTGCAGCAGCCCGACTCATTCATCTGTCACTGTGGAGAGAAACTTAACTAATGAACCGATGATCTGTGTTGAGATTAAATACTGGCTGTAATGTTTCTATAACATTTTAAAACATGTAACAGAAATGAAAGGATGCTAAACCAAAAGTCAGGTCATTAAAGTGCATCTTAAGGTGATGAATTCAGGCAAAACACACTTCAAAAGAACAAAAAAAACACCAACAAATGTCCGAGCCCTGCGCAGTGACCTGTCCTGTTTGCTGTTTACAAATGTGCATGTGTGTGTCTGTGTGTGTGTGTAGATATTGCGCAGATATAGTCCAGACATCAGGAGTCGTGTGAGGAAAATCCACAGCCGGGAAGTCCTGAGCAGGTGCAGCCCTCCGTCTGCCTACTTACCAGACAACAAGGTGAGCGAGTCAGACAGTAAACCTCTACAGTCATATTCCACCTACCTCTGAAAACTCTGACACATGACCGCAGCCCTCCATACACACTCACACATGCAGGTTAGACAGCAGTGAGTGTAATATTAAGTTGAGCTCTTTCAATTGTAACAGAGCCCCTCATTGTGAGAGCGTTCAGTAAAAAAAAAGTCCCCTGCCTCGCCTCGAGGTTGCTCTTCTTCAAGTTCATCCTGTAGTCAAGGGACTGAATGTAGCACAGAGCATTCTCTGTGTCCTGCATGACCTGCCTGAAAGATGGACCTCAAACCAGCCAGTCATCAAAGAAGGGCATCATCTTTAAAGGAGAGCTATTATACTGTTTTTAGCTATTTTGGGGTCTTTTATTTTGATTTTGGACTCCTACAGAGCAGCTAAACACAACTGACTGAACAGTAAAGTCTGTAGATCCTCAGTAAACCATGACTCCGCCCTCTCTCTTCCTTGTATTTTCTGCATTCTCCCAAAACGGTCTGTGTCGGCTCCTCCTCCCACTTTCCCTCATGCACACCTCTGCACTCGGCTGTACTCACAATCCCTTTATTGACACAAAATAAACACAGCTAGGACACTGATGAAAAGTTACTTACAGCTCGTGCTTCTCACACTTTGAAACGACAAAGCAGCGTGCGGTCCATTAGCAGCAGTTTAGCTGTTAATCCAGCTCGTGTGCTCATGATGAGAAAGTAAATAAATCCAAACAAAATAAATCCACAAGAAACAGGAATGCTCTCAACCTCTGTTCGGTGCTCGCCTCTTTAGGAAGCTTAACAAAGGTAACTGTCCTTCATTCACCCGAAAAAACACTTCATTGGAGCCATCTTGAACAAAGTGCTGAGAGTAATCTAGAGAGCAGAGTGCAGCGGTGTCTGAGCAGAGCGGGGGGGCACAGCACTGTGTGCACAGAGTTTTGCTATGAGCTGAAAGAAGCAAGGGCGGTTGCGTTGAGGTTGGAAGACTTTCAGAATTTGTGACCATTCTTGGTGGGTTTGTCTCTGTGAGCTGAAACTGTTTTTTTTTGTTGTTTCACTCAACCCACAGTATACAGAGTCCGTAAAAAGTGTGAATGCTTGTCTTTCAACAAAAAGAACTTTAAGAACTGATGTTGCCTAAACACTGTAACAGTGCACTAGCTTTTATTCATAATTTCCAGGTTCCCAAAAAACAAGGTGGACTATGTCCCGTCCCAGACTTTCCGCACCTGAATGTGCATGAAAGTATGAACATAGAGCAGCTGGTGAAGAATTTACTCCTTTACAACATCAGGAGAGCTCACCACTTCATCTCCCAGAGGGCCGAGCAGGAGGGGCGGGAATCGCCAGAGGCCCTACGATACGTTATTACCACAATGCCACGATATTATAGCAGTATTGCAATATGATGGGTATTGCGAAATCATATATTGGGATTTTCTCACTTTTTTGAGCTGCCGATCATTTTCCCAAAGTAAAACTCTGTCATCATATCTGTGTCATCCAATATGATTCATTTTTCAGTCTATTCATCTCCCCTTAATAATTTTAGTTGTCTTTTTTTATTACCTCACCAGTGAACACTTAGCTCCATCTAGTGGACTGAAAAGTCAACTTATTTTTATTATTCTATTTTACAAAAAGGTGAGATTGTATTTGCAACATTTAAGAATTTTTTGAATAAAGTATTGATACTTGATATCTATGAATCGATACAATATTGTCACGCAAAATATCGCGATATTACGATGTATCGATTTTTTCCCACATTGCTACTGAGCAGATAATCGAGGCGCCTGTTTTCTCTTTTTCTTCTGCCCCTCCCTCCTCACTGGAGCTGCTGGCTCTGCCATCAGATCTCTGCAGCTGATCCAGAATGCTATTGCCCGCCTGGTGTTTACCTTTCCCACCATCCTCCGTTTCTCCACATGTTACACTGGCTTTCTGTTGCTGATTGAATCCAGATAATAACTCTGGTGCCAGCCCACGAGGCAGTGCGGGAAACTGTCCCAACCAAACCTGATCCAACCACTTTACTTCTTCCTTCCACATTTAGCCATTGATTAGAGAAGCCTGTAGTCACACAGTGCTCACACATCTTTTGTCTTGTTTCTTTGAGCACTTTAGCACCGAACATGCTTTGGTTTGAAAGGGAAACACACCCAGTTTCAGATTAGATCCAGCCTTGGTTCCACTGTTCTTGGACTGATTGTGTTTATTGTCAGCTGTGTTGGAAATAAATGTCTATCAAATGGATGCAGTGTTCAGAAGTTAGCAGTGATTCTGTTAATGGACATTTTATCATAACTCTGTGACAACCAGGAACACTGTTTCTAGTATCTGGCAGAAATGAAGACAGAAAAAAAAATTCCTAAAGTTCAGGGACCTGTTCACACCTTTGACTGGAGTTTTTGCTAAATGTTAAACAGCTGGGAACCAGTGTAGCCTTCTGATAGTTGCAGCTGTTTGAAAGCCATAAAGGTTGGTGTTACATAGTTTTGTTTGTCACAAAAACCAGATTGCTGTTGTTGTTGTTGTTGTTGTTGTTGTTTTGCAAATTATTAGAAAGCTAAGTGTACCACACACTGTAAGTGTCTGTCTGGCTCTAACACTTCCCCTCCTTGGTCAGGTGAAGCTGTTGCTGCAGGACGATCTGGTCCTCGTATCGGGCTCGGCCAACCCACACCATTACCACCACCAACAGCAGCCTCCGCCCGTCAGCTGTAGCCGAAGTTACGATTCTCCCTCCAGCAGCAGCCCTGCCAGCAGCAACAACGACCCTCCACCACCCATCTCTCGCTCAGCTACCTCCTCTATCCCACCGCCACCACCTCCGCTCGATCATTTCAACTCCTGCAGCAAACTGCGGCCCCTTGGAGTGCCCCAGTCCCCCCCTGCACCCAAGCCCAACACCTTTTGGAGCACAGCAGAGGCTGCAGGCCACTCACCAACAGCTCTGCCAAGTGCGACCATGGCGGCATGCAGGCAGCAGGAGGAGGCAACAGAGGACAGTGCAGTGGAGGATCCATCCATGAAGTCCTTCCTCGGAAAGATCAAGGCCTTCGAGAAGCTGGATCATTTTGCACGAGCCCAAAGGATGCTGGATGTTCAGGAGGCGCACAATGCAAGGGTGAGCAGAGCTCAGTGTTTCCATTGGTCACCTGCAGTGTCATGACAGAGGTCGCAGGGACTTTGAGTATTTCTGTAGGATTTTGCATGTGAGCCACTTTGCAGATGCACAACTTTCCCAAAAGGTGCATTCCCAGCAGCCACCAGTGATTGAAAGATAATATATTCCAACACATGCCGTGTCCGTAAGTGTAGCACTCAAGATACAAACGTGGTAAGTGAATTAAAATAAAAATCAGATTGGCCTTGTGATAAAACATTATGCTCTTGGCCAATCGCATCATGTGTTTTATAGTGACTGGAACAGTTACAGTGGCTTAATGAAAACCGTGCAGCCCAGACAAGTTAGAGAAGAGAATGTGTGAATAAATGCATAAATATATGACATCACAACTGGAGAGAGGAGGTCTCCATGGACACCATTATTTAAATAAAGGTGTGGCATATGTCAAAGACTCACT
>JAPZDX010000021.1:6304676-6315007 GCA_029783625.1 Naso annulatus | reverse complement strand
CTTAAAGTATCTCATCATTACGTCACTAGAAAAGGCAAATAAAATAAAAAAATTAAGTCATTGTCACGGTAAGTTGAAGATATTACTATTTATTATGCGAAAGAAATGACAATAACACCCTGTTGTTTTGTGTAGCGTGGTCTGCATGAGTTCTATTCTGTAAAATCTGTGCAGTTCAGTGAAAAGTGTAACTAAAAGAAGCAGCAGACCATGTTGTTCTGTCAGGGAACCGTGAGGCTGTGCAGCCCGGATAATGAACATCCTCATTTTATAAACCTTGGGTCAGACAGCATCAAACATGTGGAGCTAAAGCAGCAACATAATGTTACATTCTGTAAGTTAACTGGAGGGAGCTGACGTTTGGAGGACAGCATTAAGGTTACATTAGCTATGCTAACGTTAGCTGTTGAGTCTTGTTTCTTGTAATTTGGTGCCGACTACACGCAGAAACGTTTTGATTCCAACAGCGACCGAGCTCATCCTTCTCCTCTCTGGTTCTGTATTTTGATTCTGTAAAATTTGAAACTTGAACTTGAGGTTTTTTTTATTTATTCGAGGTACAGAAAGCCATGCAGCAACTTCACAGCACTGCAGCAAACTGTTTGTTTTCCCCTTCAGCGTGAACCCGATGGGACGTTTTCCTTGATGCTGACTCTATATACAACAAAACTGTCCTGATATCTTTTCAAAACAAAAGCACCTTCTTCCACAACTCTTTGTATTTTCCAAATAAAAGTGAGACATTTTCAGGTTGAGACAAAGACTGAAAGGATTAATTCTGAGTTTAATAATGAAAAAACAGATGTGATTTAAAACTTGGTTAATTAGAGTCACTCTGTTTATTCAGGACGTGTTAGGATGTGATTCTGTATTTAAACATGTGACCTCAACACCTCTCCTCTCCGCCTGTCAGCTCGCAGTGAGGGAAAAGTGTTCCACTTCAGGATCCAGCGCTCCTCCATCGGCGCATACTTTGTGTCAGATAAGATGTCCTTTGCGACGCTGGGAGAGCTGATCTCCTACTACCAGAAGAATTCCCGCAGCCTGGGTGTGCTACTGGAGGAGCCCTGCGCCCAGCAGGTAGGACCCAGAGACAGAAACACTGTTTTTACTGCTATTCTTGTGAGGACCCACACTGACAGGATGCCTTCCTCAAACATAACCCTTCACTCATCAATATTTAATATCAACAACAGACCAAATGACTATGAAATTATGAGGTTTTCTCGCAGCGATGCATAATAACCAAACGCTGCAGTTATGGTGTGTTTCTGCTCCTTGTTTTAATCTTTGTTTTGGTTCAGTTTTTCCGTAACTTTGTCTCCAGCAGCGTGCAGCTGTTTTCACCAAACACATCTGACAAACTCACAGGACACTGCCTACTCTGCTCCCAACAGACGCACAAAGTTATTGAAAATATAAAGAAACAGTCAGCAAAAAATAAGTTAAATTTAAGAAAGCAGATATTTCCCTGCCCTGGTGGAGTTCAAAATAGAGCAACAAGGAGAGTGGCTTCATGTCAAGTGGCCAAAAAAATCACTGAAAATTCACTGATATTAACTTCTACAGTTGATAATGTCACTGTTTGTGTCACTGACTCAGTGTATAAAAATAATTAATGCAGCTTTAAACCTGCAATTACTGTTTTGATTTTTTCTTTCATTTTTTAGCCACTTGGGGGCAGCAGACAACATTTGTCTGCTAAATGTTGAAGAAAACATTTACTTTTTAAAGTTAAATGTTGAACTTGTTACCTGAAGGATCAGTGATTTGTTGTTTGTTTGAGTCACCTATTGAATTAAAGTCCAGCGTTTGTTCTAAAATCTGTTTCTGGTCTTCACCACCCCCTGAGGGAAACGTCTGGTTTTTAGATGCTAAACGTTGCTCTTTGTTCACAATATGCTGTTTGCTGCTCAACAGATACCAAAGTGTCGAGAGTGAATAAAAGAAAAAAACAGTGGTTTACAAATAAACAAAAGCTCTTAGCTCATCACTGAGGGACATCTAACATTGTCATCAATACACTGACATTAAAATATTAATGATAGCTGCTGACACTCTGCAGAAATGAAGACCAAATAAAATCTTTTTCCAAAAATGTTTCCACTTTAACGGTCTAAAAATCTGTGTGGTCCTCACAAAGATAGAAGTACCAGAGCACACATGACGAGTGTTAACATGTTTATGTTAATGTGATGATGAACAAAGTTATGCACATGTGACACACACACACCTGAACATACTAACATTTGTAAAACATACATTACCACCGTAATAAGACAAGATAATGAGGGAAAATATTTATTTATTCTAAGATGAGAAATTAAATGTAACAACAAACACATATGAGACAAAAGTTGCAAAGCATGTTAAAATACAAACCCCATGTGTTATTTCACCAAAAAGTTTGTGTGTGTTTATCACAGTGACATCACAGATGTTTCACTGCTCCTCATGTGAGGCCGTAATAACACTGCTGGTGAGCCGCAAATTAAACAGAAGTCTGTTTGAGTGAAACTCTGAAACAGCTCGAACTGTTTGACTGTTGTCGACTGTTGTGACGTCCGTGTGCTGACGTCCACGTCAAACATGCTGAACTGTGGTTACTCACTTTAAATCAGTGTGAAGCCTAAAACAGAAACATTTGAATGTGAAGCAGCAGCAGTGATTTAAAAGCTGATTTTTATTTCTGTAGCTCATGTTGATGCGTGACGATCGATCGCTGTGCTGGTGTTAAAAACAAAGACTTTCAATGAACCTGTTGTCGCACTGCAGCAGGAATTTAATGAGCGCTGTCTGTTTATGTGCATAAATTAATACACAGTGGCAAACATATTTGAGGTGTAATTGACTAAATTATTTGGAACAGTTTAGATTACAAACACAAGACAGTGCTGTAATTATATGCATTATCTGTGCACAGCAGCTGAAATGAAACCCCAGCGAGCTGCTTTCCCTTCACGGCTCATTGGCTCTGCTCACTGACGTCTCCGACTTTTCACCGCAAAATGATGCTGAAGCAGCTCGACACACTTCTGACAGATTCACATCATGAATACAGAGTTACACAGCACTACAGCACATTTAAAGAGCAGCATCAT
The DNA here is from genome assembly GCA_029783625.1 of Naso annulatus. NCBI lineage: Eukaryota > Metazoa > Chordata > Actinopteri > Acanthuriformes > Acanthuridae > Naso > Naso annulatus. The sequence goes on along the minus strand of JAPZDX010000021.1, from coordinate 6,311,906 downwards.
GTTTTAGCTTTTCCCACAGACAAAAAATGTTAAAGAAAATCAACTCAGTGCTTCTTGTGGGTCAGAGGCTGCTCAGTGATTCCTCCCTCTTCTCTCTTCCATTCCAGAGGAGTCTGTGAGTCCGAGGCCACGGACACACGCACACACACACACACACACACACACACACACACAAGCACACATTCAACACAGTGAAGCAGCACAAACAGACAAAACAAAACAGAACTGCATGTTGGAGAAGGCAGTGACTGAGAATGTATCCACATTCACTTTGAGATTTCATTTCGCTCTTTGTGTTTGTTGACTGATTTTATTACCTTAAATATTGTTCAAGCTTTTATTGATGTTAATTACACTGAAACAGTGTAAAATTCAGAATCAAGCAGTGATTGATTTTGTATGTATGTCTTTAGCATTTCATGACTGCCATGTGATTTAGAAAAGATGATTTAACACTTTGAGAGGTGACTCAGTGACTTTGTTGTGAAAGCCTGATAGCACCAATGTGTTTTAAATGGAACACAGACCATACTGGGAGGGCTGGGAATTCACTTTGTTTCATTTTAGCTGAAGTTGAACTCAAAAAGGGCTTTGTCAGGTGAAGGTAAAGGTACTTTACAGGTCACACATACAGTGTACAGTGAAATTTGGTCAGTACCACGGTCAAGGGTGCTGACTGGAAACAGACCTATATACATGTGTTTGGTGGTGGAGGGAACCAGAGCACTCATAGAAAACCCACAGGAGAGCCTGCAAACTCCACACAGAGAAGCCCTGCTCCAGCAGGGAATTGAACCCATGACCTTCTTGCTATGAGGCCACAGTGCTAACCATGAAGTGCTGCCCAAACAGGTTAATACAGGTTGTATTACTTGACAAAGACCTTTTTGCTGTTGAAACATATAACAAAAGTATTTGGGGAGCATCTGTAAACGTGTGCAGGATTACAGGATTGAATCTTTTCCTTTGCATCTTTTTATCCGCCACCTGTTGAATCTCGTTTTTGGGTGTTTTTGAAGTCTCTTTCGTTCTTCACCTAACTGCTGTCAAAATGTTTTTGTTCTCAAGTTAAATCCTGAATATTCATAATATACTGGCTTTAAATACAGAAGGCACTTTTTTTACGTCTTTTCTTCAGGCTGGTTGAGATGGGCTGAAAATTATATATCAGTATATTTGCAGCTTCACTGGATTTAAATGATTTATTAGTTCATCATTTAAGCAGTTATAATAATAAATTTGCATGTATTTAAAAGCTTTACTAATTGAAAGAGCCACTAACGATGCTTTCCATCACTTTTTATTGACTGGGCACAATATTTTGTTAGTGGTAATTGAGCAGCAAAGAAACCTGGGCAGTAAACCGATGGAGTGCGGTTTGTATGAAAAGAGCTTTCGTTCCTGAAAGCAGATTCATCTGCTGTTTAAACCTCCAAATGACGGCTAAAGGCCGCACGTTTACGTGTGTCAGACATCCAGCCATGAGTGAGATGATGTTGTCAGAATTAGAAATGAATAGACATTTTAATTAACAACATCATCTTCTTGACCTTTTTGTGGCCAAAACGTGCGATGATTTGTTCCGAAACAAAAAATGTTTATGCTGTCGTCGTTGTGAAAGATGAAGCAAATGTTGTTTATTTCCAGTTAAGTTTTTCATTTTAGATTTTGTCAACTGAAGTTCCTTTTTTGATAAAATGAAGTTGATTTGTTGTGTCTTATTTATGTGTGAATGATGAAGAATGCTCTTTAATATACCAATCATGTTTTTTGATCCGTTCATTTCATGTTTATGAAAGCACTTGATGATTAGAACAATTTGTTTCTTGCACCTCATTATTAGTGACAATAAATTTGTCTTAAGCCAGACTGTTGTTCATTCATTCATTAATTCATCTGTCATTTACCTCACAAAATGCTGCTGAACTGTTGGTTCGTCATCAAAAGGGAATTCTGTTCGTCCTGTCGTCTCTGTGCAGCGGGAGCTCTTCGACATGGAGCCGTGGGAGAGACCTCGCGAGGAGTTCAGGCTCCACAGGAAACTGGGAGAGGGTCACTTTGGTGAGGTGTGGGAGGCTCTGTGGACCACGGAGAACCGAAAAGTGGCCATAAAGACGCTCAAACAAGGTACGAATGCAGAAAGATAGTCTCTCTGTTGAAATAGCTTTGGTAAGATGCTCTGAAGTTTTCCTCTAAACAAAGTTTTATTTAAATTCAGCATTCAAGCATTGTTTGCATGCATGAGGTCCAGCCAACATGATAAAATACATTTCCTTCCTCTTTGTTAGTTTACACATATATATTATGCATACTTTTCGTTTTAAGTTTCTATTTAAATATTACTGATTCTGGACTTTTGCAGCTTTTTGTTTGTTTGTTTTTTTGTGTTAACTTTGTTTAGCACCGCAGCAGCACAGCGAGCTGGCTGCGTCTGACTGCTGAGTCTGATTCCAGTTTGTTCGCCTGCAGTGCAAATTTACACTTTTACTTTTGTTATTTAAAAAAATAACATAAGAAGAAAGTTCAAAATAAGCAGCAAAACTATTTACAACTTGGCAAACAAATAAACCATATTAATCTTGGCAATGTATATCCACATAGAGAGGGAAAAGTGGAATTAAAACAAATGCAAATAAAAGTAATATTATCAATAAAAGAATTAGTGACCTCAAAATTAGAAAGTGTAACTCTTTGTTTCGGGTTACATTAACTCAATATATATGTTACAGTCTATATCACTGTGATAATCTAAAGTAAGCAATAACAGGAGCCCATCCAAGTAGAAATAAGTCCATCTTTACATGAAGTTTCGCTGTTATCTTTTCCATTGCATACACTTTCATTACCCTATCATGCCACTGATGTATAGTGGGCAGTAACCATTTTAGTAGTTATCATTTTCCTGGCCACCAACAGAAGGATATGCAATAAATACAGCTTTCTTTTCTCTATTGCCCCGTCTCAGCGAAGGTTTTTTTTTTTTTTTTTTTTGAACAAATGTGTTTATTGATGTTTCAAGCTTTACAAATCTAAACACATTTACAGAATCCTTCTTTTGAAAAGCTCTAGATTCTTTTGTTCCTTATCTTTGAGAAATAGCAAAAGAAAAGAAACATGAACAGAGAACCTATCGGCAAGGTGTTTCCCAATTCCTATAACAGAGACAGAGATTCAAAAAATAAAATAAATCTTATGTGTAGATTAGATTGAATTAGAAAATGATGGCGATTGACACTTATAGAGAGGGGACAGACAGAAACAACAGCACACTCATTTACCTCCAGGGGTCCAGGCCTGTAGGTGCCTGTGTAATACTAATTCACCTAAATGTCTCATAATGTTAGTCCAAAGTAAGTAATCGGCGGGTTCCACCTCTTCTTGAACAAGACCATGTCGAGGTTGAGCTTTGCTGTTATTTTTTCCATTGTGTATACCCTGATAAGTCGCCCTTATCATTGGTCTATGGTCGGGGGTGATGGCTTACACCAGGACATTGTTATCATCGTTTTTGCCACCGTTATGAGGATTTTGAGAAGGTACATTCTTTCTTTACATAGAAAATTGTGGGGGAGCACTCCAAGCACAAAGATCAGCGGGTCCTTTTTTATATTAATTTGTAAGATGTCAGTAAGTTCCACCCAGATTCCCTCCCAGTACAATTTCAATTTAGGACAATCCCAGAAAATGTGTGTGTGATCTCCGATTTGTCCACATTGTCTCCAGCAAAGATTTGTCTTTGTCTTGTCGAATTTAGAAATAATGAAAGGAGTTTTGAAAAAACGCTGAATTCTTTCCATGTGGGACTGCGAGTCAATTTATGCCCATTCTCACACACTTGTTCCTAACTTTGGTCTTCAATCACAACATTCATTTCTAATTCCCACTTCTCTTTTACTCCAAGAGAACTCCCCTGTACAGTTGTCTGTAGTAGTTTATATAAACGTGACACAATTTTTCCACCTTCCTCTTTCTTTATGATCTTTATAAAGAAAAGTTCTAGATCAGAAGGCTGCATTGTGAGAGACTGCCATTCAGTGTGAGACGTCAGATAGCTTCTCAACTGTAGGAACCTGTAAAAATCAGTGGAAATCAAACCGAAATTTTCCTGTAATTGGTTAACTTCAGGATTTCACCGTCAAATAAATCGTCTATAAGAGTAAGGCCCTTATTTTCCCAGACTTTAAATCTTGAATCTAAATGTCTAGGTATAAAATCGATTATCTCTGAGATTTTCATTGCTCTAGATATGGATTGAGGTGCATTCATCTTTTTTTTTCACCTAATTTAAAACCTTACGTGTGCACTTCATCCAGATAATTGTGATTTTGTTCCTTGTCCATATCTCATCAGAGCAGAATGGTAATACTTGTAGTGAGACTCCCGGGCATGAGTTTTGCTCTAAAGACAGCCATGTTGTTTCATTATTTTGTTTTAACCATTCTACTGCCCCACGTAATTGTGCAGCCCAGTAATATAATTTCAGATTCAGTACGTTTAGACCGCTGCGTGCTTTACTACTTGTCAGATGTGTGAATTTGATTCTGGGCTTCTTTTTCTGCCAAATGAAGGAAGAGATCATTTTTTGTAGCTTTTTAAATGTAGTTGCTGAAATCCAGATAGGAAGAGACATAAACATATATAACAGTCTAGGCAGAATATTAGTTCTGACTGTCTCAATCCTACCAAAGAAGGATAGTGGCAATATTTCCCATCTTTCCAGGTCTTTTCGTATCTGTTCTATTAATTTCCCATATTTAAATTGTACAGTTGAGAAGCATCCGAGGAAATAACTATTCCCAAGAACCCCTGAGGTGACCAATTGAAATTGACCTTTTCAGATAGATCTGGTGGCCAGCACCCGTTCAACATCATGGCTTCCAATTTTGACTCATTAACTTTATAGCCAGAGGCTTCGCTAAAGTTTTTCAAATGTTTTAAAAGTTCAGGTATGGAGGTACTAGGATCTCTAATATACAAAATGACATCATCTGCGTATAATGATAGTTTGTGCTCTTTTGTCTTGTCTGATATACCAAGAATCGATGGATTACTCCGTATTAGTTCTGCTAAGGGTTCAATACTTATAGCGAATAAAATCGGAGATAAACAACAACCTTGACGCGTTCCCCTTTTTAATGGGAAACTGTCTGAGATATAACCATTAACACATACTCTGGAAGTGGGATTTTTATATAGGACTTCTCAATAAATACTTCATCAAAGCCAATTTTATTCAAGATGTGCTCCAGGAACAGCCAGTCCACCTGATCAAATGCCCTCTCTGCATCGAGGCCGAGAAGCATTGATGGGTAAGACTGTGATCTGGCGGTTGATATTATATTCAGAGTGCGCCTAATGTTGTTTATTCCTAATCTTTCAGGTATAAAGCCCGTCTGATCTGGGTTAATCAACTTGTTAATAATCTTCTGGAGTCTTCTTAGTATAGCGCTTAGTATCTTAACGTCATTACATAACAAACTTATTGGCCTATATGAGGCACATTGTGTGGGATCCTTCCCTTCTTTATGTATAACCAAGATGACTGCTTCTGCCCATGTTCTAGGTGGGTCTCTAGCATTCAGGGCATAGTTATATGCTCTATGTAAGAGGGGAATGATCTCTGCTTGAAAACACTTATAGAATTCTCCAGGGAACCCGTCCGGGCCCGGGGATTTGTTGTTTTTGAGCTTATTAATGGCAGTTTTTATTTTCTCTTCATTAATAGTTTCAACTATGGCTTTAGCTTCTTTTTGGTTCAATTTGGTAAGGTTAATTTGTTGAAGAAATTGTTTGATTTTTTCTGATTTGTTGGGGGAGGCTGTTGCATCGTATAATTGTTCATAATATTTAGAAAATGCGTTTGCTATTGCTTTGGGGTCAGACACCAAATTCTTTGAGTTCGGGTATGTAATCTTTTGTATTGTTCGGCTTGCTTGTGCCTTTCTTAATTGGAAGGTGAGCTGCCTACTCGCTTTGTTCCCTTGTTCGTAGTACTTCTGATTAGTGAAGCATAAAGCCCCCTCTGCTTTGTATGTAAGTAAGTCGCTTAATTTCTGTCTACATTTACTTAGCTCCATGAAGATAGTGTTATCGTTTGTTCTTTTGTGTTCTGATTCTAATTTCTTAATTTGCTCTTCTAGTAATTCTTGATCTTTCTCACGTTCCTTTTTTAATTTAGAGGATAGTGCTATAATTTTGCCCCTCAACACTGCTTTCGCCGAGTCCCTCAGGATAGAAGGGGAGACTTCGTTATTATCGTTTGTGTCTAGGAATTTTTAAAATTTGTTTTTTATATCTTGTACCACCTCCGGATTGTTTAGAAGTGACACATTTAATCTCCACAGTTTTTTCGAGGCTTATTTTGATCCATACTTAACGACATAATCACTAGACTATGGTCCGAAAGAGTTTGGGGCTCAATGTGACAGTCACCCACTCTATGAGCTTCTTGTTTTGAAATACAGAAGTAATCTATTCTTGAGTGACTCCTATGGACTCTTGAAAAATGAGTGTAGTCTCTAGTCTTGAGGTTTTTTACACGCCAGATGTCAACAATTCCGAGCTCTTCTAGCATATTACATGTTGCTTTAGATTTAGATATTTGATCATTTTGTTCGGATGGAAATTTATCTATGTTGTTGTTTATCACGCAATTAAAATCGCCTCCCAGTATTATTATTCCTTTTGCGTTCCCTGCCAGGAGTTGAGCCACCTCCTTAAAGAACCCTGGGTCTTCTTCATTGGGCGCATAGATATTCATAATTGTTAATACAACTTCTCCTATGGAGCCTATGACTATGATCCAGCGACCTTTTTTATCCAGGAGGATCTTCTCTGGGACCAAGGGTAGGGATTTATGGCAGAAAATCGTTACTCCCCTTTTCTTATGATTTTCGTATGATGCACTGAATGCCTGCCCCACCCAACCCCTTTTTAATTTTGCGTGTTTCTCCTCATTTAAGTGGCTTTCTTGCAATAATCCTATCGAGCAAACCAACGTTTTTAATTGTGCCAGTATTTTTTTCCTCTTTATAGGGTGATTTAGTCCGAAAAGAAAAAAGAAAAAAAAAAAGAAAAAGGTATCATAACTCACCATCACTCTCTCTCTTAAAGTGGACATGAAATATGGAGTAATATGAATGTAGTTTGTTTGATTTTTACCTAAGGTGAGATATGGCACCGAATTCAAAATTTATATTTTTATAATACTGCTGGAAAACCAGAAAGTAA
>JAPZDX010000021.1:6275771-6286185 GCA_029783625.1 Naso annulatus | reverse complement strand
GACAGCTATCAGCTGCTTTTTCCTCCATGGTTCTTTAGCTGGAACACCTGGCATGTGTTTCCCCTCCAAACTTTCACTGGCTGTTGTTTTGTGTCATTTGTTTGTAACTAATGCATTGTCTTCGTACCATTTTAAGCCTGTTTTCTTTTAATAAGATTGGTCTGTACCACTGATTTTCTGTCGTCGGGTATGTCCTGACACCTTGACTTATGTATGACCTGATGAAGCACTTGGAGTATAAATATTAAATTGTACCCTGCTTGCCTTGGCAGGTGGTAGCTGTGTGACTCTTAAGTTCTTCATGTGCCTAAGGCTTCCACCCACTGACTTTTTCAGGCTTGATATTTTCTCTTTTGAAATTCATTTTTGGCTTTTGATGCAATCATCAGTTCTTCAGGGTCAGCACCACTGTGGATTATTCAACCCTTTCATGTAAACTAACATGTACTCATCTCAGCCTTGTGGGCCATGTTTGCTTCTTTGTTGTGACTTGTTCCCACACAGCATTTCAAGAACATGTTTTTTTTTCATTGTTATTTGTTTTTTAGCTGCATTAGCATTGGTTTGAATGAGTAGCAGTTATAAAATAATGTGGCATGCACTGTATCACCAGCCTGAAGCTGCTGCTTGCTTGGTAACTTGTTATGTCAGCTGCTGAGGACATTATTTTATAAATTGGATGAGATGCAGTGAACAGTGCTCGGTAAAAGGCATTCAAGCTTTTCTGTCTTTTTGCAAGTATGTTCATTATTTAAAGAGATTTCCTTTAAATAAGACATTTCCTTTGACCATCACATTTGGCACATACTATGCATACTATATGATGACAATGCAATTTATTGCATGTATTTAACAGTTAAACATTAACAGTTAAAGTTGGGGGGGGGGGGGCAAAAATACAAACAAATGCTTTCAGACTGTCTGAAGAAGAGCATTGTGCTCGAAGCATCATTTACTTGGGTGTGCCAATAAATTGCACAAAAATGGAGCTACAGTGTGCGGACTCTTTTTCCAAGCTGCTTGAACTTTCTGTTGGTTCAGCAGCACCTTTAAATGATTTCGGATGTGCGTGACTACAAGTTCAATGTAAAAGTGGTAAGAGATAAATAAGGAGGTAAAAGATGCAGCCATGCAGCCAGAGGAAGCGCATCTTTGTCATGCAGAAGCTCAGCAATGTCATACTTAGCTTCTGCAAATGGTTAACAGGCGAGAAGAGTATAAAGGTGAATTGTTAATTTGTCATTTTATAACACCAAGGTTGCAAAACAAAACTGAGTGAAGTATGTGTACTTTAATGCATTTTTTTTTTCATGTATCTGTAATTATCCATCACACAGCAGTTTACCTAAACTAACCTCAGCCATCGGTTTGTTTCAGATATTTTTGTATCCCTTTAATAGTGTCACAAAAGCTGTTATTCTTTATTTATGGTAAATCATTTACTTACTTTACATTTAATTATTTCTTTAGTTCTTTTTCTTTTATCCACCTTGCCATTAAGCAGAATATACGCCTTGGGTAGCTAGCTAAAAGCACCCCCAGCCGCTCTGCTCAGTATCGCTCAGTGCTCAGCTCAGGTTTCACCCCGCTCCGCTGAAATTGCTCGCTACTTGCTCTACACTCTTTTGCTTAGACGAAATTATCATCCGTCATCTGTTACAGGAACAGGGAAAACACACCTGTATGACTTCTCATTTTCTTTTATTAAGTTCTTTGTGAAGTTCATTGAGCTGCAGCGGCCGGCAGGAGGCAGAAAACAGTGTGGGTGGGTTGGAGTATATTGCACAATACACAGACACACTCTCGGTCGGGCATGCTTCCATCTCATGGTCTCATGGTGGAGCGGGAGATGAGGCAGCGCTCCAGCTGTTTAATTAACATGCTCCCGGCTCAGGCCAAAATAGTCACGCTCTGCTTGCATGCTCTGCTTGAGCCTGAACTGTGTATGCTGTTTGTACCTGACCAGAAGCGTAAATGGGCAACTTTGGAGGTGGGCTGTGGGCTGACCACAGAATTAGAAGCTAAAAATGGTTATGCTATATTTTATATTATTTGGCAATTGGCTGAGCAAATAAAGTTTTCTTCACTTTTTATTGAGAGGGGAAGATGCACAATGGGGCACTCATCTCACCCTTGCCCATAGCCACTGCTAGCCTCACGTAGTTTGTCTGTCTTTGTTTATTGATTTGTTTATTGATCTCATTTTTTCTATTTCAGTACTACCCACAGTGCAACACTTCCACATACAAATCCCAATTGATCCATTCTCATTTCACTATTTCACAGCAAAAACACCCACTTTCTTAGCTGTGCTCACGGTAATATATATATATATATATACATATATATATGTTTTGCCGATGTCTTCGTGTTGTGGACAGGCGGTAAAGTCTCCTAATAGGAATGGCAGATGAGGTGCACAAAACTGATACGCTGAGGGCTTCATCTGACATCTCTCTTTTTAAAGTCAGATTTTAACTGCATATAAAATAGCCAAACAAGTGATAAATTAATAACTTCAAATTGGAAAAAAAGTGACAGAACAGATGAAGTACAAGGTGCCAGACCCATTCAGTTTGTGTTGGTCCTACTCATCAATGTCCAGGAGCCTGCTCAGGTGTGCTCTGGCACAATATGATTCTGGTTTGCTGTCATCTTAGCTGAAATAATACACAAAGCTGTAAGACACATCTCCTTCAGCCTGGCCTGACACTGACAGTTTACCAGCAGGTGGGAAACTAAGTGGTTTAGTCAGAATGTTGCAATAACTAAAGGCCTCTGTTGTTTATTTTGCGCTGGTTTGAAAAAGCAGTCTAACAGTTTAAACTGAATGATTTGGACATTGCAATAAGCAAAGTAAAATTTAATCTTGTAGTTGTGTCCTTTATAGCAGCACTGGTTGCATCATCCAACAGCTCTTACATTGTGTTACCTCATTCTGATTTTATGATTTTTTGCAGTCATGTTAATTGAAACTGATGAAATGAGTCAATTACTGTACAAAACAACAGAGTAAAAAGGCTTTGACACTTCATATATTGGTTTTTATGGGCTAAATAGCACTCTCCATTGTGTGCAAACAGAATTTGATGCGTAAAATGGTTAATTTTGTATCTTGGTATGTGCATGTCTGTTATTGTATCACAATTAAAAGTTTTGACTCAGTGATATCTCATAAGGTTAATAAAGGTTTCGATTTATGATCTAATTCAAAGATAGCTTCTGATTTTATAATTTGTATTTATACCTCTGTTGTTTGACTTTGAGCGGCCTTGGTGTTAAACTCTGATAAATGTTACTTTGTTGGGATTGTCTCTGGTCAGAGGCCTCTTCCAAAGGCTGTTTATCATAATCTGTTTGTTGCTTCTATATGTTTGAACTGTGTTTACAGAAGAAAGAAGATGAGCTGAAATGTCAGCTACAGGCCAGGAAGAAAACCTCTGAGGTTTTTCCAAGGACAACTTGTTGTTTGTGTCTCTTTGGCAGACTCGAGGTAGTAATTGCTTTTTAACATTGCTGGGATTTGAAGCCAGAGGAAATGTAAATACAATCAAATGAGATTCTGATGCCTGCCTGAGAAGAGAAGAGGGTGAAAGGTAATGAGAAGAAATGATATCACTGGGGAGAACAAAGTTCAGTGATTACATTTATTTCCACTGGCCTGATGCTGAAACACTGGGGGAAAAGGAGCTTTTTGAGCTTTCTGTTTTTGCTGTAGCCACAAGCCCTTAAAAGCTCACAGGTCTTTTTTTTATTCATGACATGTCAGAGAAACTGCTTGCTTTACTGCTGTGCTTTGAGAGTTCTTGGATGATTCAGACTGAATTCAATTGTGGGGAAAAGTATTTTTATACTCATAAATTTCAATTCCGGTTTTACATCTTTACCGCAAATCATCCCTTTCACTTTTATCGAACTTGCCAGTGGGATGGATAATTGTTATCTATCAGCTCTTGCTATTCACTTGAAATAGACCTGGTGCACAATAGATGTACACATCTGAAAACATGAAAGCCTAAATGAGCAGTCAGACATCATCATAGTAGGGTCAAGATTAGGTTAAATGATAAAAGTTCATTATAATATAATCAAAATTCATTGACTGATATTTAGGTACAGATGATAATTACTTTTATCTTTGTGCTCCATGTTGGGCAAAGTAATAAAAGCATCTCCCATAATTATCATTACATCATTTCTAGGTGTTAAAGGGATGTTCCAGGACCTCATTTTCAACTGCTCCAGTCCTATTCCTATTATAAGAGACGATTTTCAGCTCATTTGATGGCGTCTGGACAGCTTGCCGTTTAGCCGCGAATGCTAATACTAGCACAAGTCAATGGACCCAGTAACATTCTTTAACAAACTTCGATTAAACACTCCACAGTGCACCCAAAGCAAGTCGAAATGACGACTGTGACGACTGTATACTGAGACAAATTCGTCTTTTCAAAGAATAATTCTAGAAGTCAAACTACGGCTGAATTTCTTTAATTTATGGCTTTCTGTCGCTACTAATCCTAACAGTGCCACAAATTTAAAAAATTCAGCCATAGCTTGACTTCTAAAACTATTCTATGAACACACGAATTTGCCTTAATAGACTGCTGTGATATTTGACTTGTTTTGGGTGCACTGTGTAGTGTTTAAGTGGAGTTTGGTAGGGAATGGGTCCATTGACCTGCACTAGCATTAGCATTCGAGCTGTCTAAACTCTGTACTGCATCAAGTAAGCTGAATTTGGTCTCTAAAAAGTAGGAATAGTACTAGAGAGGTCAAAAATGAGGCCCTATGTCAAAAAAAATGGGAATATCCCCATAACAGCGTCAATCATATTAGGCACTATTTGCGTGCTCCTGTACATAATAAGTCTTGGTGGTAGTGGCGGTGGTGCAACTTTTATGAACTTATGGTAGATAATTCCCAATAAAAACAGCAGAAGTGCCAAGGTTGCACAATTGATATCTGCAGTGACATTTTGCATTACAATGCCAGTACTTTCCATTGAAAAGATTCGATTACTAGCATAAGGTTTGCAGTCTTAGTGGTTTTTGCCTCTGAAGGTGCACATCCCCGCTGGAAAATTGGACAGCTGCACTGCACATCATTGTGACAAAATTTTTTCATAGATGCTGAGATTATTTGGTGCTCTTACATATTTCAGAGCCACTGCACTCCATCTGATACTTTTAATGTAGGGGGGAGGGGGGGCATACTAGTTTTTCCATAGATTGAGATTTTGTGCGCACCGGCAAATGATTTTTAAAAGCATAGGCATTAAGTGCCCAAGATATTATTCATTTTAAATTTTCAAGGCTTTACCTATATGCATCTTAGACGAAGCTGTTGTTCTTTAGGGTTATCTTTAAGTCTGTTCTTCAAGGTCACAAAGAGGCTCAGAGTTATCCAATAGGACCCTGTAGAGTTGAATACCAGTCAAAGGACTCAAAGTGTGGATTAAATTCGTTGTTTGTACTTAAACCTGTTTTTGTAAATGTACTCTCCATAATAGTGACAGTTACAAATGGCATGTACTGTAAGCCTACCTTAACTCTAACTTTAACAGTGTCTTACTCTGCCCAGGTGCATTTCAGTGTTTTGTCAGCTTTAGCTCATAATCATCAGGTTTGCTTTTTGTTCATATAGCCCAACAAGCTAGCCTGCTACTTACCACCTTTCAACCACAATGCCATGATGTTCCAGGACCTGCTGCCCATGCCAGTTCCCTCCAGTCACTGTAAAAACCAACAGCCAAGATGCTGTTGATTGTTGGTTGTTTCCTTTGTCAGACAAGCAGAAAAATGCACTCTGCCACTTACCCCAGGATTCCACTGGATGCATCTGCGTTCCAGAATGACTCTGCTGTGTGTTTGCTCCATGCTTTGCCATCCGTCAACACCCACCGGCTGCGTTTCGGAGGGCAGCATGGCTGGACAGCTTGAGTCTTGAGACGACATTTCACTGTAATTACAGAATCATGTGCTACTGCAGCCTCTGAAAAACCTCTGATCTGTTGACTTCAGGCCAGGCTTCGCACATATTGACAGCTTGTTTATTAAGTTGAGTGAAATATGATGTAGTGTCAACACAGTGTTTTGTTCTGAAATTAACCGGATGTTTTAATGTTGTATCTGTGTTTGATTTCCCGTCCCGCTAGATCTGCTCTGTGCTGAATTGCTGTGTTGTACCTGGTTTTCTGACAAAAATAGAACCCTTTCGTTTCTGCTGCGAAGGGCTCTGGATCCCCGGAGCTGTGACGGAGTAGTAACGCAACAAAACCGCAGCCAGTGGACGCGCACACATTGACAAGAGTTGAAATGTAACTGCTCCGCTGCTGTGCCAGAGCGGAGACGGACCGCAAACGCATCTGGTGATATTTAGGGGTTAGAAATAAGCTACTTAGAACTGACTGATTCGATGTGCACCTATAGTTTTATACTCTGCATCCCCCTTTGAATCTTCATTGTTTGCCACTGTTGTTTTATGGAGCTAAGCTGCATAATTCAAAATTTATGGGAGGTGCTTTATTGTTTTGCCAACAGAATTCCATCTCCATGCTCACAAGATGGGCCAGCTGCCAAGGCATGAAAGAGCTTTTCATTAGCCTAATATTGCTCCTGTACATTGGCCATTTTGTTGTACTCTTGTTTCTCTTAGCGGAGAGGCAAAAACACTGTCGGGGAGATGACCTTAGATGGAAATGATTTTGAATTTTCCCTCGTTACTGTGGTAAATAACATAGAATTATCACTGTGTTCTTTAGATATCTGCCTTTTGCTGTCCACAAACCGAGGAAAACTTAATACACTGTTTGAAACAGCTGATTCAGGAGCTTGGTCTAACCTTCTGTGGCTAACCACCATATTAGCATAGTATTAAAGAAGAAGGAAGTGGTCAACATTATGTCATTTTGATTTTAATCTTCCTGGTTGTGCACTAGTCACAGTGATGTGATGCCTGTCTTTACGTGTGCCACAAAGTGTGATCTTAATGCTTAGAGAAATGTTTTTCTAACGGTATTTGTGGTGAGTACAGTGGCCTGTGGTTGCTCATAACTCCCACTGCACTCTGCAGACTGCAACCTGACAGTAAAGGAAAGTGAGGTGGAATTTTTTCTAGTCTTGCCAATTTTGCTCGCCATTATTGTTTTCATTTCGAATTAAAAGTGCACTTTTACTCTATTCATCACAGAGTATTCATTTTCAGAATATGTGCCCCAGTGGGTATGAAACTCTTGGGTATGTCAGTGTTTGTGACATTCTTTCACCATTTGAGAACTATGCTAATGGCTTTGGCAACCTGTGAGGCAGAGCTGTTTTGAAGTAGTGATCATTGTAATAGTTGAGTCAAACCTCAGTGGGCGTCTAGGCAATTAAAAATGGTACAGCAAAGGCCAACAGAAATCACAAGAGATCAAAAAGACAGCTATTATCATGCTTAACGCTTCTGTTGCTAAGATGAAAAATATGCTCCAACCAATTAGAGCCAGTGGAAACTGGTGGTCTGAGACAGAGCATGAACCAGGACCTTGAAAGATATAGGCAGAAGCATTAGCCTAATTTTAGTCATGCTGTGTGAACATAGGCCAATGTAATTCCAGTTTCTTAATTGGCACCAAATGTCAACATTTCATATATGTCAGTTTTTTAATTGAGAGTCGCTATCAAAAGAAAATGAAAAACCTGATTAAAAATACATTGGTAATCAATTCCAAACTAAATTTGAGAGGCTGTGTGGTGAGCTGTAAACACAAGGAGGAATAATGGCATAGGAATTTTTAAGACAGCAGAGATTGCAGCTTAAAAACTGATGAAATTCTGCGGAGCATTTGAGCAGTCAACATCATAACTTTTACACACCGCCTCACTGCTAAAACTGCATTGAAGTCAGGCACAGTACCAGGATCTTTTTCTCTACTGGTGCTAAGGAGGGGCTTGATCAGTATGTGGGGTTGCTTTGGTCTGGATTTTCATATTCTACCAGCACTTTGGTCAGAAAACGGTCCACAATGCACACGCACAGTGTAACAAGTTGATGTGTACAACAAGAAATGGTGAATTCAAGTGCTCCACTGAGATCGAGAAGTCCGACTTCTTTCTTTTTTGTAAAACTTTTTAACTTAACTTAATGACCTAATGTGGAGCAGAGCATGTGAGCAGAGCTGAACGGTAGAAGTCTCTGCTCATTGCTCGCGCAGTTGTCTCCTCCCTCCCACCGCTCAGATCCTCAAAGCTGCTTCACTCAGTATCGCTCAGCCTTGACTCACATTTCACCCTGCTCCACTGAAATAGCTCCCCACTCGCTCTACACTTTTTATCTTGTACGACATTATCGTCATCTGTTACAGGAACAGGAATAATACACCTGTATGACTTCTTAGTTTCCATATTAAATCACTTTGTGAAGACCATTGAGCTGCAGCAAACAGCAGGAGACAGAAAATAGCGTGGATGTAATTGTGCAATACACAGATGCGCTCTGGGTCGGGCACGCTTCCATCTTGTGGTGTGACCGGCACAGGGGTACATACGGAGCAGGAGACGAGGCAACGCTCTCTTGCTACTTAATAAACTTGCTCCTCGCTCAGTACAAAATCGTCACGCTCCGCTCTCACCCCGCTCCGCAAACATGCTCTGATTGTGGAACAACATGCTCGGATGCTGAAAATTTGTTTTGAACTTTTCATTTCTGTATTGAAAATGTTTAAACAACACACTAATGGCTGTTTATTGCTTTACAGTTGGGAACTATTTTTCCCTTGCTTATTCAGAATCACACCTGAAGGGGCTGAACCGGGGCTATTTAGATTTGTGTGGTGGCTATAGCCCCCCCAGCCCCTGTGTAGCGCCTTGCCAGATTGAAGCTAAAGCTTTTTGATGGTAACACAAGAAATCGATTTATTAAAACCACTGCAGGTTTTAAAGCTGAAAAGCAGTGCTTTAGCGAATGCTTATCTGTCATTAGAGATATAAACCGCTGGGACGTGATTTACATTTTCAGAAAGACTCATAAAAGAAATCTTCATCGAGAAACTGAGTTGTGTGACAAAAGCCAGTGAAACAGCAATGAACTACGAGCTCCCTGGACTCCAGCTCTCAATATACCCTCCCTTTATTGTTGTGAGAAGAAAAAAAAAAACATCTTAACGTTCTTTTAGGCAGCCTTGATCACATACATAATCTGAAACTTCCATGCTGATAAATGTCACAATCCTACAGGCACTTGTATTTACATGTACCTGTATATTTTGCCTAAGGGATAAACATGCCATTTAACCCTGTGTGTTTGCCTGCTCACTCTGATATTTAAACAACGACTAATGTCAAATATGTTTTGCCCCTATATTCCCCTGATGTTGTGTGGAACTCTGCTTCTCCCTCGAGATCTGTTTCCCTCCTAGACCCGCCTCAGTGGGGAATCAGAATTCAACACAACACTGACTGTTGTAAACTGGCAATACGAAGAGCCTGTGAAAGCGGTGACTAAGCTAATGCTAATGCTAGCACAAGTCAATGGATTTCTCAAAAGCCACCACCAAACTCTGATTAAAAACTCCACAGTGCACCCAGAGCAAGTCAAACAAAATGACAGTCTATGGAGGTGG
Source organism: Naso annulatus (assembly GCA_029783625.1). Classification (NCBI taxonomy): domain Eukaryota; kingdom Metazoa; phylum Chordata; class Actinopteri; order Acanthuriformes; family Acanthuridae; genus Naso; species Naso annulatus. The sequence continues at coordinate 6,276,581 of JAPZDX010000021.1, read as the reverse complement.
ATTGAGTGTTTGTAGAATAATTTAAGAAGTCTAACTGAAGCCAAACTTCTTTAATTTTTGGCTCTGGTAACAGTAAAGTTAGCAGCAACAGGAAGTAAACAAATTCAGTAGTGCTGTGGTATGTCATTACAAAGTTTCACCTCCAACTACTGGTCTGGTATGCTAACACAGTGCTTTTGATTGTTCATGTAAACACAGATTTTTTTTTTTTTTTAATGAACGCAAAGGAAAGACTTTCCAGTTTTCAGTGCGGCTGCTCTCATGTAATCTGTCTGAATTTTCTACTCTCTTGCGTAATTGGTGGATTAGTAACAGCTGTGTTGTTAGCGTTGCATTTTAGCGAGTGAAACAACTAAGAGAGCGAGCGATAGAGCTTTTTGCAGCTAAAAAGCTACATGAATTCTCCCCATCAATATCTAGCCACCATTCTTTCCAGGTAAAAAGGCTTAGAGGCTGCACCCAGCCAACATGATATGATTTGCTGAAAGCGTTATCATTTTTCGCCCCGAAATCTTTAACATTTCATCGACCAGCCTAATGCTGTGTGATTGGTTAAGAACTTTGCCATTTTCCACCTGACCTGGCCAATGTGATGTGATTGGTTAAAAACACACACAGACACACAGGGAGTGTAATCCCTATGTCCCGTCAACCCCAACCCACCTCCTGACCTCCATTCCTCCGGGAGGCAAGACAAAAAGTGCTTTAGGTCGAAGTGAAACAAAAAGATTAAATCTGTTTCTGGAACAGCACTGCTTCTAAGAACATATTTGGATGAGAAATGAACTGCAGCATTGTGTGATTCTAGAT
>JAPZDX010000021.1:6211598-6225785 GCA_029783625.1 Naso annulatus | reverse complement strand
TGCTTCATAAACCAACAGTAGTATTTTGAAATCTATTTTCTGAGAGACAGGAAGCCAGTGTAAAGACCTGAGAACTGGAGTGATGTGATCCACTCTCTTGGTGTTAGTGAGGACTTGAGCAGCAGCGCTGACATCATTACAATTGTCAAACCTACTAATTCAATTCATCATCTCTGTGTGTCATTCTTATTTACCCAAGGTTTGTACTGTATGCCAACAAGCACTTCCGATTTGCATCCTGCCTGAGTGTTTGTGTGTGTCATATAAATCCGTCATCCAGCTCTCTCTGCCACATTATAAGTATAATTTGCAAATGCAGCGATGCAGCTTCTTTAACAAGGTAGAAGCACTAAAGCGTCACTAAGTTCATAATTCATAATTAGTTTTCTCCAGTTGCTGGTAATTGGTTATCCCGCCTAATGCCTTGAGCATTGGTGATTCCTGCGTGGTGGTGGTAATACAGGGGAACACATTTAGATATGAGATTTGCTTCTTCTGAGAGGGTGAAACTTAAAGCTTCTGTATGCTTGTAGCAAACTAACTGGTGTGACATGTTGTCCGAACCCCGTTTGTAAGCTACGTAATGAAATAAAAAAGTTCCTTAAAACATAGTTCTAAGAACTATTGCAGGTTAGGGTTCCTGTGGTGCAGATTCATTAAAGCGAAGGTTCTTAGAACTATGAAAGGGTCCCTACAATCCAAAAACGACTATTTACATCATATGTAGGTAAAAATCAAAAATCATCAATCTACCACCCAATTAAACAATTAACTCTAAAGACCTGCACCTGAATAGACTTGACTCCACTCTACTGGTCCCCAATGGCTGTATTGTCATGGCAACGCATATATATTCCTCTCTTCCAACTAAGCTAGCGCTGTATACTCAAATTCCATTTGTTCTAAATACTTTGAAGATCTAGTATCAATTTAAGAGCTTCTTCCCTGGTATGTCTTTGCCGTTATGCCTTTTTAAAATAGCAGAAATGACTCTCTGCTTAAAAAAAGAAATGATGTTGACGTCATCAGGGTTTTCTAACACAATAGTCATATCTTTGAAACAGAAGAGTTACAAAGCATTTTATTACTGACATTTCAGTTATGTTTCCTTTACAGATTTAACCTTCAGAAAATTAGTTTGGATAACTGAGCTATACTGTTGGCTTTACCACCCGACCAAAATGATAATTTAATGGTTGATTATGATTATGTTGTTCATCTCTTGTGCAGGTGGAATGGCTGAAGAATGAAGAGCTGCTGAGTTTGCTGACTGATGACAACATCGACACGCGTGCAGACCACAGTCTCATCATCAACAAGGGGCGACTGTCAGACTCAGGCAACTACACATGCCTGGCCAGCAACATTGTGGCTAAGAGACGCAGTGCCACTGCCACCGTAATAGTGTTTGGTATGCTGTCCTCCCAGCTGCTGTTATTGCCAGTTACAACGCATTATGGTGTACTGACACACTGTTTATATGGCACTTCACATCAATTTGTTTGGTTTCCTGCGCAAGTGATTAAGCCACCAATCTCCATGTTTCCACTAAAGAGCAATGTTTCCTCTTTATTTCCATGAATGTATTATTTAAAGACTCAATTTACTGCCTCTCGTTCAGAATCAATGTGTACTCTATGAAAGGAAATAAGCTACTGTGTCTTAATCTCATTTAAAAGGAATGTTGCTTATTAAGTATTTATTTGCTCGAGGCCTTCCAGCAGTGTGGGTTCATTAGCTTCGAAAGCACTGCTAAACATAAAGCTTGTACCCACATTAGACAGATCAGTAAGTAAACAGCACTAAGTGGTTGACTCCAACTTGTCGACTACTACGAGTCAGTGTCGCCTTAAGAAATAGCAATCTAATTTAATGGCTGATTTCTTGGCTTTTGCACTGTTTCACATCTTTATCTCAATCCCAAAGCAGGGAACATTGAACTGAAAATTAGAAAAGAGGGAGCTGTATGTCCACCACAGTAAATGTGCTGTGCTCAGTCTGCTCAAGCAGTTATATATTGTTGCCTTGAAAAGCCTTGGAGCAGCTCTTGTTAGAGCGTTAAGCAAATGCTGGAGTTCTGGACAGGAATGTGTGTTGCAGTGTTCGCCTTCTACCTCCATCTTCACTAACTCTGTTGAACCTTGTCCAGTGAACGGCGGCTGGTCCCTGTGGACAGAGTGGTCGGCCTGTAATGTGCCATGTGGGCTGGGTGTCCAGAAGCGGTCTCGAACCTGTACCAACCCGGCGCCACTCAATGGCGGTGCTTTCTGCGAGGGCATGTCTGTACAGAAGATCACCTGCAACGCCCCCTGTCCAAGTCAGTTCTAGAGTTTCGGCATGGAAGTATAACACTTTCTAGAGATGTGAAGATAGACAATTACTTTACTGTAGTTTTTAAAAGTTATTGCAGTTTTGTGAGAATGCTTAAGCTGTAATGTCAGACGATGACGTGTCTATTGACAAAATAATGGACAGATAATCCTGGTTTGAAAATGACCTAAGGAGAGGAGGCGAGAAAAGGAATTAAGGATGTGCAAACTAAGAAATGGTTAACACTGCAGCTATTCCTGCAGCTGCTCCTTAATCAATTATTTCCCCTTTTTACTGTGGGATCTTCATGGCACTGCCTCAGTAATTGCACCAAGTTAAACCAGTGTCATCTAAATACTAAGGGGTTTGCTGCTACAGTCTTAATTGGTCTGGTATTTAGCTTACTGTGGCTGTTGATAGCTAATAGAAGCAGCTTTCAAGTTGATGTTGCCAAGTAACATGTTTTAGTATGTGACACACAAACATATCAGTGCTTCGAAGTGAAAATGCCAAACCTCACAAGGAGAGACGTTTGATGTTTCCCACTTGTTTTCTCATTTCACTTTAAATCAGGGGGCCAAATCCCGTTAATGCCACTGGCTTTACATGTTAGAAGCAACTAATGCATGGGGAACATGTACTGCAGTGACAAGTGTTGTGTTGCATCACATCTGTCAAAGACCACGTAAAAAACAATGAGTAATTTGTGCACTTATCCTCTGACTGACACAGTGGCAGTTCGGAGAAGCTTGTGTCCAAAAAATATGATTACGCATTTTTGAGCTGTGCCTGTGCACTGAGTTTGACATGGTCCTTATTTACAATGAACACAGGCACTGTAGTTTATTTGGAGTGATTTAGAAAGCACTGTTTTGCTGTCATAAATACTGGATAGAATACCAAATCTTTGGCTAAAATGGTTCTTAAACTGCAACCAAATGCACTTTTTTCAACATTATCTTGCCTTGGAGGACTGGAGATTTGGAGGTGGGTTGGTGAGACATAGGGATTACACTTTCCATATTTCTGTGCGTGGTTGTAAACAAACACTTCGCATTAGGCTGGTCAGGTGAGAAATGTTTTAGGGCCTGATCCGCAAAGAATAGATTGCACCTGCTGGTAGCACCGTAATTTACACAAAATTAGCAAAGGCAATCTGCCTTATCCATAAAAGAATTTGCGTTAATCCTATGCCCACACTAACACGCCCACAAAGTTTGACAGCTAAGTGCAGTTTGCATGTGTCTCCAAAATTAGAAAAAGGCTGTGCACTTTTATACACGGTGCCTTGGTTACTTCATTAAGAGGATCGACCAGGATTTGATGGTAAATAATGTTCTGTATTCTGCTTCACGTTCTCCCAGGTCCACTGTTACACACAGATTCCAGGTTTAAACATGACATTGTTTGTGATGAATGCAATCCATATGGATGAATCCTGAGCTCCATCAGAACCGTTTCATTTCAAAATCCAATATAAGCTCACAACTCAGTTGATTCCCCCTCTGGCTGTAGACTTCCACCATAATATCACTCAGTATCAATTCAGTATCATGCAAAGCTCATGAGCTATGAAGAGAGTGAGAGAAATTGCGCTGATATAATACACAGGTCTCACTGGCTTAAATAGCATCACTGTAACTGCCTGTGGCAATTAGCGCTTGTCTTTATAAATTAGACGGTATTTGCAACAATCCTTATTTGTATGGAAAGGGGGCAATTTTGCACTGATTTTTTTAATATTCCCTAATTTACATACATTCAAATGGGACAGGTGTGGTTAGGAGTGGCAGTGCAGTTTGCGTGCATTTCACCCTTTGCGCATGCTTTATGAATTGCACGCCATTTTTTTTCCCCCTCATTTGCACGGGTTTAGTGGTCGCTTAAGCAGCGCAGTCCTTTTGTGGATCTGGCCCTGAGTTTTTAGGGCAGGCATTGGTTAATGTTTTTAACCAATCATGTCACGTTGGCTCTAATTACGGTGGGCATATGCAGCTGTGTTTATAAATATTTTTTTAATAATTTTCCTGCTAAGGTGTTTGTGGAGAAAAAACAAAAGACCTAGAAACACCAAACATTGGTTGGTTGGTTGCAAATTCCAACAATTACTCAGGCATATACAACAACACTCAGTGGTTATGCTGCAATAAATTAATTTTCGTCTTTGCAATCATATCAAAAAAGGCACAGCCCAGAGTTTTATAGCGTTAAATATGCCAAGTTTCTACAACCTGCTTGGTCCCCAGTAATGCCACTAGCAGGTGCTTTCTTTTTCTCTTTTGTATACATGTGCAGACTCATGCACCATATCTGCTTATCTGCTAATCCCTTTGTGCACTGGTGTATATAATCTAATGTTGCAGTTGATGGAGGCTGGGACGAGTGGAGCGAATGGACTGTGTGCAGCAACCGCTGTGAGAGACAGCGGATTCGGGTATGCAGCTCCCCGGCACCGAGACACCGAGGCAAGGTGTGCGAAGGAAGCAGCGAGGCCACTGAGAACTGCACAGATGGACTGTGTACCCTGAGTACGGCCTTTTTCCCTGCTGGGCATCATCATAATTCTCATTGTCATTACTTTCCTCTCATTATCATCATTATATTTACACTCACTATAACATGGCACATTATCACAAGCATGTTTAAACAGGAGGTGTGTTGGAAAAATTTCAAACTGTGGATTGACACGCATGGCCAATGCACAATTATGTCAGCGCTCTCTCTCCTGTTAACCTGACATGTTGTGTGCCAAACTGATTCTGTGAAAGAGTAACAGGTACCGACATTCACTTCTGAAGTGTTTGGTGTTTTGACTGACATTTAATTGCCAAGTTTGGATCATGGACACACGATGACTTCAAATTTTAAAAATAAGCCCTATCATAAATAAATACAAAGTTCTAGGGGCCGATAAATATTTTTATATCAAAGCGTTGATTAGAAGGAGTGCCATTTCAAATAAAAAGAAACATGATTTAATTTGTGTTTTGCATTAGGGTCCAAATAAGCTAAATCAGGACAACTAATTCCTTTAAATTTGCACATCTGCTGCTTAACTAATTCTCACTGCGGGAAATGGACAAATTAAAAAATGTGAGTCTTGTCTGTTGTCTGCTCTCTGCATGTTCGTTTCCATTCAAAACTTTCTCCAAAGGCCAAAAGTTGTTCCATAGAAAAAGGCAACATCGTTCTACAAACTCTGTGAATGTTGGAAATAGGGAGACAGAAATAGAGAGGAGAGACTTGAATAATATTTTGGTTAACTAAGTAGTTATTGAACGTGAGAGACAACTCCAACATAGTGATTTATTTTATGTCTCCCATGTAAACCTTTAAGCATGACATATTATTCACAAGTTTACACTTTTCACAGAAAAGCTTTCAATCTTTAAACCATCTTGTCCTGTCAGTGAAAGTAACGCTACAGCGAAGGGCTAATAACAAAATCCCAAAGGACTGTCAGTCAGACAAAAGGTTTAACTTTTTAACTCATTAAACTTACTTAAGTTTTAAGATTAAACTCTGTTGCACCAAACTGTAAAACAAGTTTTAAAGTTCAATTTAAAGCCTTAGTGTAGTTTTTTCTCTAAATCGAGATTAAATTAAGTTCTGTTGCAGCAGAACGTTTAACTCCAATCTGAAATGTGTTCCTGGTTTAACTTAAAACCTTCAGTTGAGGTTTAATTTTTGCAGTCCATTGTTTTTGCAGTGGATTGACCCAAATAATAAAGTTCCTTGAAAAAAACTGAGAGACAGACTCAACCCACTTGAGGTTTATGATGATGATGAATTGTGGTGAAGATACCGGTTAAGAAAAGAAAGCTTTTTTGAAGCTGAACAGGAGGATTGGGCCAACTGTCAACTGACTGACAGTCAGCCAGTTGCTGCTGAGCAGTCACTTTCTTTTTCACTCTGCTTTCTCCATTTATTCATCTTCTGTGATTTGACCACATTGTTTCATTGATTTGGCCAACAAGTTTTTTTCAAAGACAATAAATGTTGAGCTACTCTGCTGAGCTAGGTAGCAACAATTTAACATTTTGTTTCTGAAAAACAGCCGTTTTAACAGTTAACGGCCCCTGTCCACAACTGTTCTAACAGGGTTCACATTATTTATATTTTTATTTACATATTTATTTATTTTAATTTCAATACGTATCTTTGTCTCTACTGATTAAAGACAGGTTAATTCAGTTTAAATAAACAATCTTAGCTTTACTAAACTGAGATTTATCTTAAATGGTGCAACAGAGCTCTGTTTCATTTTAAATCTGGATAACTCATTTTAAACTAAGTTATACTGAACTCCGATTAGAACTAATCTTGGGTTAAATTATTCCTAGTTGGTGCAATCCTGCCCAAGGGTTGTCAGTCAGACTTCGTGTCTTTGTAAGACTTGTCTTACCAACAGTTATGTGCAGCTGTCATCAAAAATCACACCACTTTCTCTCCTCTGCCTCATTCTGTCTCTGTGTCTTCTTTGCAGATCGAAAGCTGCTACATGACGTTAAACCTAAAAGTGAGTCTTCCACTGCAGATTTCTCTCAACCCCACCTCCCACACACCACCTGAGTGAGAGCCATTTGCATGCTCGCATTATATACTTTGGAAAGAAAAACGTTCTGAATTATACTCCTTCAGTTCACTTCGATCTGAGCAACTCCTGTTTAAACCCAGCAAGTGCTGTTTCATGTTCATGTCATTAGTCAGTGCCTGACAGCCGTGACTTTGCAGCTGTGCTTCTCTGCTTTGAGCCAGGAGGTATATTGGTAGTGACAAGTAAACATGTGCTATGTGTTGGGGTATTAATGGACTGTAATCATTGAAAATGAGCTAATTTGAGATTTATTTACAGTGCTGCTGTTAAATCCCGCAGTGGCTTTCAGTCACTTGTCACAGTGAGCTTGACTAAGTGATTGTCAGCTAGCTTGAGTGCTTTCATTGGGCTGCCACAGAAGTCTAAAAGTCATGTCTACAGCCTTCTTTGCAGGCTTTAAAGATAGCTTGAATGATTGAATGGGGACTGTATCAAGCTTGAATCTATCAAATGATCACCCTAGAAGGAAAACTTAATTTGCCTCTGATTGGTCCTTGCGATGACTGGTGACCACCAGCTACACCAAATGGGCCGACTACTGGCAATGTTAAGATTCCATGATTATCATAACTATTGGATGTAGAGCTGGTCTAAAGGCAGGCTAAAAGGCTAATCACTCTTGAGGCTGATGTGTAACAGTTTAGAGGAACAGCTGGAAATGTTCCATTTTTACCATCTGTGGTGCATAATGTAGCATAGAGAGACAAAACACATTGCTTTCTCCATCCTCCCACTTTCCACTCTCATTGTGTCATTTCCATACTAACGCATTTAACCAAACGCAACTCCTTCCTGTGTTTGACCTTGAATGTCCAAATTACAACAGGATTGCATTGCTGCTGTTGTTTCATTTCCTCATCACTGATTCTGGGTCAGCAAAGACTAGTCTCTTTTTTGTGCAGCACTTAGAAAAGTTTTTATTTTTTAACAATGCTTCTTTCATTACAGTAGAAAAAAAATAGATCCCGTTACCAGAGAAATCTCAGAAAAACACATTTACACATCATAAATTCACAAATACTGACTGGGGTCTTTCTTTACCTCAGTGGCAGAAAGAACAGATCTGTATTTCTTTTCTCAATACTCAATACTTTCACTACCTGCCTTGATTCAGTATAAATTCAGCATCATGTGTTTTTTTTAGAAGAGCAGGAGTCACGTTAGGTATTTCACTTCACCTTTTTGTTCCTACAGTGTCAAGATATAATGAATGAAGGTCAACACTTCTCCTAGAATTTTCACATTAAAAATCTTACAGCCTTACCTTTAAAGGTTGACTTTCAATGTGAAAATTCTAGGAGCAATGTTAACTTTTATTCATGATTTGCAAGTTTTTTTTTGTTGATGTAAAAGAGAACCAATCCATTACATTAAAGAATTTACGATGGGCAGTTTTATATGTATCATGTGTATCATGCTAGTCGTCGCTAATTATGCTTTGAGATAGGGAGTAGTTGGCAGACGTCTGGAAAGCTCACCTCTTTCCAACTTCACACCAACTGACAACAACTGAGACTTTGTGCTATTTGTAGAAACAAAAGACTTTCATATAAAATCACAGAATTTCCCTTGAAAATTGCTCAGGAGTACAGCAAAGAAGAACGTGTTTGTTGTGTTAAATTGGTGCTATGGAAAGTAACTTTCTGTATTTTTGAGATTCTGACATTTGAATGCCACCTTTCATATGAAAATAAAAAGCTCTCCTTTATTATGTGTCATGTGCATCAGGTATGGACAGCTCCAATGATGTAGCTCTGTACTCAGGCCTCGGAGCCAGCCTCGTCACTGTGGCAATCCTTGTAGTGGCTGTCATGCTGTACAAGAAGAACCACAGGGAATACAGTGTGGATGTCATTGACTCCTCAGCGCTCACTGGGGGTTTCCAGCCTTTTAATTTCAAGACTACCAGACAAGGTAAGCAACAATGCTATGGACTCCACGCTGACAACCGCTGAACCAAAAGACAGTCATCAAAGACCTCTGCATCAGGGTCGCCCTGGTGATTTATGGCATCTGTTCGCATCCAGCAGCAATGGCTACAGCCTCCCTATCTGCTTAGGATTAATACCTCCATAATCAGTGAAAAGATGTTTCCTTCTATTTTGACAAACATGCTCCTCTGTTATTGTGATCCAGGACATAATCAGCCTCTGATAGAGACAGGCATTACTCCAACCCCTCCTTGTGGACACATTTGCCTCTCAGGCAACCAGTCTTCTCTATCAGATTACACTTGCCTTAACCACTGATGGATAAATGTGAAGGGTTTGGAACGGTGAACATCAATTAAATTTCTGTTGTACACAGCAATAACTTCTGTTATTTTTGTGACTGCAGCTGTTGTGGCTTTGCTGCAGGCATTCATATTACTCTAACTGACACTGGGTTACTACAAGTAATAGCCATTGTAGCAAGAGGTGATTCATCCTTGCCACTCCAGTGACAGTGCCATGAGAAGATCTGCTTGAGTCCAAGCTGTGCCCGGCTCCCCAAAGGCACGGGGATGTGGTCAAGCTCCACCCCTCGTCATAAAGGGAGGGGTGTGGGGAAAATGCAGGGCTGAAAGGAAGTATGAGCTGGGTCTACATTCAGCAGGTCATCAATCCTATTTAAATAGGCCAGCTCGTCAGCAGCCTGCCTGCTGTGCCCTCCACCGGCCACAATCACCTCTTTCCATTTTCATCTCTTTCAGTCTAACTACAGTTCCCCATGAAATGTGGAACGCTGCAGTTCGATGCATTTTATATTAACCTACTTCAGCCGTGATTGCATTGTTAAGATTTTTATTGTCCTTTTTATAGAAACATTACACCAAACCAAATACTTCCCCTCCTTTTAGTGGTAAATAATAATAATGAACTGGTCTTACACAGCACTTTTCTGAATACTGAAAGATGCTTAAGAAATAACAACAACAAAGCAAAGAACAATACAAAAATTAAATAATTCATGAGAAGTAGAAATGCTGAGAGCAGGTAGGAGAGCTAAGTTTGTTAGTGGTTGAAAGCAGTTTTGAAGAGGTGTGTTTTGAGGGATTTCTTGAAGGTAAAGAGTGTGGGGGAGACTCTGATGTTGTCCGGAGCGAGTTTCAGAGGGTGAGAGCAGCAATGGAGAAGGGCTGTCACCCCAAGTCCGGTTATTAGTCCTTGTTGGGGGTAGGGGAACAGCTTGTGTGTAGGTAATGATGAGTTTGAAGTGGATACGGTGGGGGATGGTAAGCCTGTGGAGGTTATGAAGGACGGGGTTGATATGGTCACGGGTATGAGAATGTTGAGAAGACAAGCGTGATAATGAACTGTAGAGGAGACTATTTCAATAGTCGAGTCTGGAAGTGATGAATCTATGGATGGGAGTCTCTGTAGCTGAAAAAGAGAGGTATGGACGGAGGCAGGCAATGTTTCTGAGGTGGAAAAAGGCTGTTTTGGTGATGTGTTTGATATGTTGGTCGAAGGGTTTCGTCAAAAGATGGTACCAAGGCTGTTGATGTTAGGGTAAGTGAGCACAGAGGAACTGTTGATGGAGAGGGAGGAGGTGTGGGTTTGATGAGAAATTTAAGACCAATGATTACAACTTCTAATTGGTCATAGTTAAGTTTGAGGACGCTGGTTTGAAGCCAGCATTTTATTACATTGATGCAGTTGGTGAGATTAGAGAGAGTGGCAGGTGGAGCTGAATGTCATCAGCAAAGCAGTAAAACTGAGGTTCATGACAGCAGATGATTTGACCCAAGGAGGGCATACACAGGATGAAGAGGAGGGGGGTGAGAACTGGACCTTGGGGAACACCCCTGGGAGTGAGGACCAGTGGGGGATTTTTAGTTGTTTATGCTGATGAAGTGACATCTGTCAGTGATGTAGAATTTGAGCCAGGGGAGAGCAGTCCCAGTGATGGTGAAAACAGTTTCAAGGCGAGAGAGAGAGAAGGATGGAATGGTTGATCGTGTCAAATGCTGTGCTCAGGTCAAGTAGGAGGAGGATGTAGAGGTTGCTGGCATCAAAGGAGAGGAGAAGGTCATTTGTGACTTGAAGGAGGGCTGTTTCAGTGCTGTGGTGGGAATGGAAAGCAGACTGGAATGATTCATAAAGGTTATTGGAGAGGTGGGCTCTGAGTTGTAAAGCAACAGCATGTTTCAGTAGTTTAGATAGACAGGAGAGGTTGGAGATGGGTTTGTAGTTGTTGGGGATATCAGACTGAGTCTTTTTTTTTGCAGGTGGCAGCTGTCTTTCCCACAATGAGTTTGGATAATTCTGTGGGGGAGGTATGGCAGAACTGAGACATCAGCAGGCATGTTAAGGGAGTTCCCTCCCTTAAGGGTAGGGAGGGGGGAGAGATGGAGTAGTGGCCAGGTTATTGTAGATAAGAGCAGGTGAGTGTTAAAATGAATGTAGCCAAGGTGGAGACCCCCCTTTGCAAAACACCTGGCGTTGGGAAATGGTGTGGCCGGGAAGAAGGTTGTTTCAGATGGATCTGAGTAGTTATTGGATTCACCTGAACTCAGCAAAATGAAAGAAGAGTTGGAGATGAAAAAGAAGAAGGAGGAGAAGGTAAGGATAGAGGAGAAAAGAAAAAGGTGCTCTGTGCTCCCCTTAAATCTGAGTTGAATTATGGCATCATATGTTTTCAGTAAAATCATGGGTTAAACAATACAGAGAGTAAGACATGTTTTTCTTCCACATATTTAGCACTACTCTGATAGAATTTAGCATGATGACTAACATAATTATTTCCCACATTTTGTATTGGTTACTGTAGTCCCTAAATGTATGTACAACTGACTGTATGAGCTGAGAGTAGTAGATTATTCTAAAAGTGTGTTTAATTGCATATCACTAGCTTTTTAAGGCACAAAGATCACAAGAAAAAACTTAAATTCTTAAATTTTAAATGCTTTCCAAAGATTGAAGCAACTTAAAGCCAGAGTGCTGAGTGAGTCTGCGGCCCTGACCCTGTCTCTCTGCATTACTTCTCGTTCTGAGTGATTTTTAATCAGAAGCCCAATTCCAAACCTATCCCTCAAGGTATTCAACCTGAGTCACATTTCATTAACTTTTCTCATCTCTCCACCGCCATTCCATTTTTACTGCGCCATTCTTAAAGATGCACACTCAAGCGATAATCAGATCATTCTCCACTCAACCAGAAGGGAGAAAATTTAGCAGTGATCGAATGTCAGCTGCAGGGACATAATGTCCACCAGGCTGCAGCTCTGACCAAGAGCTGAAATGTCTGCAGAGTTGCATTTAGGTCCACTGTTGCTATTAGGCTTTTTAAAAATACAAAATGCATCTTTCATTTTCTTAATAGAACATTGTCTAAGTAATGATTGTCTGAAAATGTTGTTCTTTATGAATTTGCTCATACTTTGTATCACTTAAAATGTTGCAATCTAGAAGCACGGTGAAGTTGTGGGTGAATATATAAACAACAACACATATGTAACAGGTTTAATCTCAGCAACAATATTTATACCGTATGCTGTACTGTATACTATATTCTGGAAATTGAATTTCTAAAGTCGGTTCACAAGGAAAAAGGACAATTCTCAAAGTAAGTTTTAAATACTGTTGGCCAGACATAACAAAACACAAGACGAAACCGCAATCATTTCTGACATTTACAAAGTCTTGTGATTCCTTTTGTTCTGTTTTCACACAGAGTTTTGATCTGCAAAGCTCAGCAAAACAAAATACTATATGCCTTTAAACTCTAACAAAGCAAACAGAATGAAAACAAATTAGGCCATAAATCATGCAGTAGTTACAGTAGGTAGAGCTCCTGAGCTACACTACTGTCCATTTGGAATATCTGTTTTTTGTTGCTTTGTTACTACTGTGGCAGAACGTTGTATAGCTCTTATTTGTGACTGTCCATGAGCAACCAAACCAGATGACAAGTTAGAATCCATCAATCAATGAGTTTACTCTACAATAAATAATAAAATTAATGATGTAGAATAACAATGACTCTTAAAAACTCTTGTTTTATGTGCTGTTCTGTTGTAAATATGTCAATAGTGAATGAATAATGAGTCATTGTGCATTAATACAAGGCAAAATTGGGATTTACTGAACTCCATTTATCAGTTTAGTATTCATGATCAGTTTAGTATTCATGATCTGTGTCAATGACAAAAGTTAGTTTTTAATCAAGATGTCAAACATGAGCTATTTCAATTTAAAAAACCAGTCTAGATTTTTGATCCGCTAAAACACCTTTTTTTCTTTCTGTTTAATTTGGAGAGTCAGAACAATAATTGACAAATACAATGATTATACATTTCTGGTCATAGTAGATGTTTTAATTTGTAAGGACATCCGTTGAAAAGACAAAAACAACAGAAAAATGTTTTTTTAAAGAGCAAGTCAAAACCAACACCCCTCATAATGCTCATCACAAATCACACCCCTCCCCATAATTAACAATTTTCCTAAAAATAAAACGGCATTAGCCTCCAACAGCTGGGCAGCAAGGACTCAGTGACATGTCTGAGTCTGCCAGATTGATGCGAGGCACACCTTGCTCCTTTTGGCAGCATCGTCACATCTAATGGCCACAGATGAAGACCCCCTCCACAGGCTGTTGGGTTCATACTGGGAGCTGGATGACTCCCATCATTTACAGAGCAGTCACCTACACCCCTCCTGTCCTTCAGAAGGATGACTCAGTGTCCAGAGGAGCTGACTCCAGCAGATGGATTACGGAGATCAAGCTGTGTGTGTGCTTGGTAATTAAATCTAACGCTTTGACCGTGGCATTGAGTCCTGGACACTCTGCCCAGGTTGTGCTCCCTTACCTCTGATGCACTGGTTGTCTGCCCGGACATGTTGTTTTTATTGGAACTGAAGCTTCACTGGTCATCTGCAGAAAGTCTCAGCGGAAGGGGTCCAGAAATGTGGCTTTTATTTGTGTTTTGAACTAAAATAATTACCTGACTGCATTCTGGAATTTGTTTTAACTCTGCAAAATTGAGTTGATTTACATCTAATACTAACTCTTTTTTTGTAAATACAATAACCTATTTTGAAAAAGTATTTAACAACAGGCAGAAATCCGATAACTGTAAAAAAATCCATACAAGCTGTAATCTGAGTGCCAAAAAACCTTTGAACCACATCCTTTTTGAAATCTTTCTTTTTGACACTTTTTTCAACTTCTCAGCTTTTTAAAATTTCAACATTTGCTTTGCTTCATATAAAAATAATATTTATGGGACACTGTGTTGTACAGTAACAACAGAGATTGGGCTTTGATTCATTACATAAACAAGTACACTTGAAGGT
>JAPZDX010000021.1:6081539-6091939 GCA_029783625.1 Naso annulatus | reverse complement strand
GGAGGAGCCGCGATGCACAACAGTAAATAATGTTTTAAGTTGAACAGTTAAACTTTAGCTGCCTTGCCTAGAAGGATTGTTGTTAGACGAGAAACACGCTGTATTTTGTGTTTTCTGCTAGAGGCATTTTTTTAATTTAAAAAAAAAAAAGATCAATCAATAATTGACCGTTAATATTTCCAACGATCGATCAAGGAAGAAGGAGGATCTGATATTGCCTGTTTGCATTCATATTGTAATATGCTGCCCTCCTTTGGACGCAGTGGGTTATTGTTTCTCAAAGCTAGATTGACTGTCAGCCGAGGCTTATCTTCATTTCTGACATTTTTGTGGGCGTGATCGTTTCCCTTTAAGAAAGATGGGGGTTGCTCGAGCAGAAGGGAAAAGAAAAACATTTTTTGGGAGGGGGGTGGGGTAAGGGGGGTGGGATGTACATATTGGATAGTCCTAGGATCTGTGAGGGATAGCTAGCTTTTGACAAGTGTGCTTGTCAAGCTGCCCTTGACTCAGCTTTCAGTGTTTTGAGATCAGATGCTGCATTATGCTGGCGATGCGTGAAAAAACTGTAACTCAGCATTATCTGTTAATGTACTGTTTTCTTACTATGAGAAACTGAAGTAGCAGTGACGGGGCAAATTATGCTATGACGTATCATCTAAAGACAAACAAGTTGTTTCTTAATCACCTTGGTCAACATTTGCGAGGAGGCTAAAGATAGCTTAGCTCTCCACAAAATATCACTGAAAATCATGGCTAATAAAACTCAAGTAAGACAATATACAGACAATCCTCTTGTCCAGGTTATTTTCATTTCTGGCTTATTTAAAGTTTTTAACACTAAAATATTATTGTAAGCTTTTTTTGAGCTTAAATAACCCCAAATTGCTACAAATTGTCAAAGGTATTTCATAATTTAGTGTCAGAAGTACTGGTAGGCGGGTCCTTGACTGTGCACCAGCCCCCAGCGTCCTCCACCCTAAAGTCTTTCTCCTGCTTTACCTGCTTCTTATAACGATCAGCTTTTGATGTGCCATGGTTATTTAAAAAAGCTAATGAAAATTCAGGTTGTGCAGGCTACAGGTATTTCCAAACTAATGTTAGCACAAGCAGTTAGCTTTCTTCACAGGGTGTGCTATATCCAACAAATTTCTATCTATTCATTTTACATATTCACAGAAAACTATACAACATTTGACAGAATATTGAGGCAGTAAAATATAAGATTCTGCATCAGTGTTGGAGTATCAGTTCCATAAGTGGTAAATATTTTTAATATTAGAAATATACTTTTTTAGATTTTCCTCCTTAATAATGTTCATTTGACATGTTCACTCTCAGTTCAGAAATAATCATAATACTTCTTAAGCCAGGAGGTGCAGAAAGTTGAAGGTGTCCTCTAGCAGAAGAACTTCTAGGTAGCACAAAATTAACCAATAGTATGTTTTGGTAAGGTTAATGTAGTAAACAGCTGTATTGCACATTGGGTTGGCTTTATTCGCCTGTAAAAGTCACAGCGCACCACTGACTCAGAGCTTTGTTGTGCATAAGCACTACCTCACAGGGCTGCTAGTGTGGCTGTAGAGCTGTCAATCATCTGCTTTCAAAAGCTTTTGAATGAGCTGTTTATCCACACACACCGTCTGGATCTGTAACACAGATCAGATGACACACCTTTTTGTTTCTCCATTCATGCGCAGTCAAGATAAGGAAGAGTACATCCTGTGAGAAGAGAGGCATCCTGTGTGTGCAGCACAAAGCCTCATCATGCACATGGTACTTTTATTGAACATAAATTTTGGTAGAAATTTGCTCCTGCGATAGATCTAAGATAAAAGTGGGGTTTTCTTTATGACGATGTCAGTAACCTTGTGCCACGGCAGCAGCTGTGCCCCATGAAGTTGGTGACCAAAATCCTGTGTCAGAGTTGTCCTCATCCAAAGGAACACCTACTGGAAAGACCAGTGTGAGTCCAGCTCATCTGTGCAGGCGTTCATCCAGCTTAACATCCTCTCTAATTAATTACAACTGACCCTTTATAGCGGCAACATCTGCTGGGCACTTGCTGCTGTGACCTCCCTTTCATCTCTGTACGCCTTCCCTCCCACTGCTCTCCCCCCAACCACGATTTTCCGGTCCTGTGCAGCTTGCTGCGGCATATCCGCTGGCTTCAAGTCAGTAAATCAGACAGATGACAAACAGTGCTTACAAGGTGTAAGAAACAAGCCGCCCTCTTACCAATTTGAACATCAGCGCAGCGCGAGACATACTGAATTGTTTCCTGCGTGACGTCTCTGTCCTGTGGCTCTGTTTTACCGCGGTGGAAATGCGACTTTTGTGATTCTCTCACAGTGCTGAGCTGAGAGAGCCTGGCTGCAACAATGTTGACAACAGGTGCTCTGATTGTGATGCCTGTTCTTACCTAATTGCACTGGGTGGAAATGAATATCTCTCAGCATGTCATTTAGAAGAGAGTCAACCTCTTGCAATTACAGTGGTGCATGTGACAGTAAAATCCATTAGCTTAATGAATTGATCACCAGAGAGAGGGAGACATTAATTCAGTGAGCAGCGGTTGCTCTTTGAAGAGCTGCATCTCACAAATTAGTTCAAATTAGTTCAGAGTTGATTTTTATTTGGCAATCAAGCCAAGTCAAAAACACTTGCGGTGATCGTGATTACAGTGATAAAATGCTGGATCAGAAAGCTTGAGACAGAATCATTAATATGCTGTTTAAAATGCATTTATAGTAATGAAGTAGTCTGCTTACAGGAACTGGTCTTTTAATGCCTAACAACATGAAAACAATAGAAGTTAATTCTTTTTGTTTTACTTGGTTTCCTCTGGGTAAACTGTCTCGTTACAGCTGACTGTGTGAGGCTGGTCCTACATGCACAATGAAATGGAAAAAAGAAACTTATATTCTCTCGATGAAAACTGTAGTCTCTCCTTGAGGCTTCTCAAAAAATATCAACTACGAGCCAATGAGATGCAACAGCAAACTGTGATGAAGACAGAAAAATTTGTACAGGAAAAGCGTCTGTAGTTGTTACTAGGGTAACGGTACACTGAGGTCATGGTTGGGATCATACCTCGGATTAAACATCATGGTTTGGTACGAGCTCAGTACAGATGTTTCACCATAGCATTATCCTCCTTTCCCATCTTTATTTTTGCTCCCTGGCTCTGGTAAGAAAAACACTGCTGACACGTGCATAGGTCGCTGTAGGTGATTAAGTAAAACAAAACAATCTGCACAGTAGGGATGGGTATTTGAAGAAATTTCCCTGATCAGTCATCAGGAACATTAACGATCAATTATCTATTACATCATTATTTTTTATGTTAAAAACGCCTTTTGCAGAAAATACAGAGTACAGTGTGTTTTTCCTTAGTTAAATCTTTATTCCAAGAGGAACTTATAGTCAAACAATAACCCTCTTACACAGGGCAGTTAAAGTTCAGCTGTTCAACTTAAACAAAAAAAGATATGTGGAGCATGTAACGTAAAAGCAGCCAAGCACGAGCCTCAGACACTACGACACTCTTAGACACAATCAAACTTCTTTTAGAAACAGTCATACCAAACGATACAAACATTATTTACCAGCGTGCATGGCGGCTCCTCTGTGCTCCGACAGGTGATAGGTTGACAGGAGGATGCATTGACGTAACCAGGGTCAGATGTAACATTATGTTGTTCAAGTGATACATTACTGGGGTCGTTGTCATGTTGTACTTATACATGGCTTTGCAGTGTTTACAACAAACTTTATTAATTTTTTAGTTCAAAATCGTCCCACACCAAACTTCACCTTGACCTCTTCATGTTTACATTTGACATCCATGACTGCCATGACAGCAGCTCATAGGCAGCTGAGTAACATTATTTCTGTTTTCTGTCCTCTAAAATTATTTTAAATTTTAGTGAAATTCAGTGCATCTTCAAGACAGCATAACCTGTAGGCTATTAACGTTACGTTACATTTGATTGATAGAAATTTCATGTGATTGACAAAAACGATCAATTATCAGTCATTGACTAATCATGCCCATCCCTACTGCACAGGGTGTTTTATTTTGAAAACTGACCGGATTGGGTGCCTGTGTCTGTGACTTCCTGTGTGCAGCTTGACACAGCTAACCTCTCCCGCGTACTTCAAACCACCTCGCCATGTGATTTGGATCTGATTTGCAATAATCTAATTTCATGTGTTTGTTTGTTTTTTTGCTGTTCAGACTTTATAAAATCAATCTGGACACAATCTGGATATGCCAAAAAAATTTGATTTGGGCTGGCAGTCTGAACGAGGCCAAAAAGGCTTCTGGTGCTCCAGCATGATGCCACATTATCGAAACATACCAGAGAAAAACACAAACACTGCTCCCCTTTTAAGAAGGACCATGTGCTCCCGCCATGAAAAATAAAATCATATATTAGAGTTGTTTTCTTTTCCAGGCTGCTTGCTCCCCTCATGTGGGTGCTGATGTTGCCAGGGATGCTTGTTACTTAACCGAATTTAGGGTCATAAATCATTCATTTCCTGCATTTGTACACTTTCCTAAACAGGCAGTAGCCCAACACTCACACAAGCTGATAGAGCTCCCCAGCCGCTCACTTATGTTGTTTGTCCAGTAGAATCTGAACAGTAAACAGTGCTGCTCTTGGCTGATTACTAGACTGAGGCCAAGAGTGGCATCACTGATTTATTTGTATTTCTCTTCATCCCCTGCTGTTTGTCTGCAGACACACAGGTCCCTGACATGTTTTATCATAGTCTTATTCAGTCTGACCGCAGCCTCTGGGCTGCTGCCAGAGAGCAGAGGGGCAGCAGTTCAGAGGCAGAGTGCATCTGGCTATTACTCACAAGGTCATGTCGTGTCCTAGAAGGATGATGATAAATGCTGGACATGAAAAGGAAGTTTGGAACTTGAAGGTCATCCTGTTGTGATGAATGCTATATGAACAGTTATTCTGTCGGTAAATTACAAAAAAAAAACTAGCATGCTGTTGACATTATCTTGGAACTGTGTCCATTTTCTCTACAGTGAAGTGAAAGTACGTACATAGTAGGGATGCTGAAGCTGACTAGTCGGTTAAGTGTTAAGCCACTCCCTCTCTAGTTGTTACCAAAAATACTAGTCAGTAAGTAATTTTTCAATGAACAATATTGAATGCTGCTTCAATTTTATGCAGCCAGCCTCCACTGTGGGCGGTTTCCCCTCCCTCCTCCTGCACACTCCAGCAGGTGGAAAAGTGAAACTTAAGTGGGACAAAGCAAGATGGCGGCTCAAAGGGAAATAAGCTCAGTTAGGCAGTATTTTGATGAAGGAAAAAAATGATAACAAGATCGTGTGTTGGTTGTGTAAGCAAAAGCTCACGTAGCCTTTATGCATTTGGACGTAAACCTTCAGGGAGAGCGTGCTTCTACCAGCAACACTCGGCAAACAAGTATTACAGCATTTGGCTCTCAAACCCACAGACGCTGTGATGCCGAGCGGTCGGAAAAGATAACTCATGGCAGCAAAATGACTGCCTGTGATATGCTGCCATGAAGTTTTGCTGAAGGCAATAGCTTACGCAAGTTAATGCCCTGTGTTGAGCCTGAATACACGGTATCGAATTGCACAACGGTAATGTCCTGATTGGAGCTCAGCCTCTCGCTTTTTAATGCGCGCAGTCTTAATAATAAACGGCGCAACATGCCGCATATTACAACAGCATGCAAATTAACAGCTTGGTAAGATAATCGTCTTGGAGAATGTTCAGGTTAAATGGCTCCTAAATACATGCAAAACTTTCTTTTAAACATTTTAACCGTATACATTACATTGTGCTCAATTTAGATGGTTTTCTGAGTGTTTTCTTGCTTATAGACTAGTAATCTAGTCGCAATTTAAATTTCTGTTTAACATTCAGGGAAATTAGTCGCCACATGCATCCCTACTACATAGTTATATTTATTAATGCCCACTCAAAACTGGGGTTAGCTGGCCTACAGATGCCAAACATATTGGAGGTGAATTAAAGCTGGGTTTGCTTTTTCTATTAAGAAGCATTTATTGTAGAAAACCTCTTAACAGCCTGATGGCAATCAAAGTATGAAATGCTCTGAGAAAAAAAAAATCATTGTCTGCAGCAACAGCAAGGTTGTAATACATCCAGCCAGTCAATTCACTACATCGAAGAATTCACAGGACCCTTACCTGTGTGTCCTGCCTTCCCACACGAACCTTGAATTCATTGCGCGTGTCTAGTGCGAGTATGCAAACATAAGGAAGGTAGACAGCCGAGTGAACGATTTCCACAGAGAAGAACGGTAGAGAGGGTGCAGCCACATGAGCATTGTGATACAGGTGCTGCATGCATTGGACATTTTTTACTTTTGCGTTGATGGCTAAGCAGATGTTGTTGAAATGCCAACATAAGTTAATAAAGAAACTGTTTGAATGCTTTGTGTATTTGTATTTTAATCAAAGTCATACATAATATACGTATTTATTAAAGCAAAATTAAAGTTTGATTTGCTTTTCGCCAAATGTGGTTTTCCCTTCTAAAGGCAGATTTCATGCATGAATCGAAGTCAGCCCATTTTGCTACAGTTCATCATGAGGCTCATACTGAAGACCTGCTGGTACGTGGCTGTACCAGTGCAGGCAGGGGTGTAGGAAGAAACACTCTGTGGCCCTTTTTTTCACAGAGTTTTTGCATCAGCACTGCATTGAAGGCTCGCCAATAATCCACCATTAAAATACACGCTGAACCGAGCAGCGCCAGCTTTAAGCCACTCCAGGCTGTCATTTTATACAGCGAGCCGGGGTTGTGAAGTCAAAGGAGACGTGACTGTTGTGACGTTTGACACAACAGTGTCAGTGTCGGCTTCCTCTGTTAAGATAAATGCCTGCTGTGCATCACACAAATAAAAAGATGTGATTACACCGCGTAAAAACTGTTGGAAAACTCTGAAAATAATGTAAAATAGTCATAAAGATCCATTCTGTCATAATTCTGTTGAATTCCTTCGAGCTTCTCATCTGTTAAGGTAAATGGCCCGGACCCAGCCTGCTAGCCAACCCATATTCACAAACAGCTGGCCTGATGTGGCTTTGATACTATCTCGAGAGTCGGATCAGAGGCGGATCAAAACTGACCCCCAGGGCCACCTCCATAACTTTTACACTGACGCCAAAAAGCGGGGAAATTCATCACCATCTCGTCAGCAAACTGCGTTACAACCTCGAGTCGGGAACCTTGTGAGCTTTGACGGATCTGTGTTGCGTATTGGCAGTATGAAGCAGGGTAACACTTTATTTGGATAATATCAGTTGACATTCAACAAATGTCAGTTTTTGCTCACCCCTAACCATAACTGTATAAACCATTTAATAAATCTTTGTTGATCAAGTTCAACAAATTTTCATATCTTAACAGCCCTTGAAAGGTCACATTTTTTTGTGAACACTTCTTGGCTGAGCTGTAATATGATTTACAAATGCTGAATGTATCATGTTGTTAACGCAGCGTGAGGAGGCTCAGCCTCAGCAGTGGTCAGCTCAGGCACAAGCCTTCACCGCTGCAGCTTGATGGATAACCAGCTCTCTCAGCGACTGCTGCTGAGGCTGATTCAGACAGTAGCTGCGATTATGACTAAAGCCGTGAGATGACAGCACTTTAGCTGTTGCTCTCACTGTGATTGTGGCTGTAGCAATGGCTTGGCTGCACGCAGGTGTTGTGATATGTGCATGCAGTGACTTGACGTGTTTGTTTTGACAGAGTGTTATATTGAACTGCATTTCTGAATCCCTGTGGTGTTTTTTGTTTTGTTTTTTTTTTTTTCGAAATGTCAATAGGAGAAGTAAACAGCCACTGTAGTCACACAACACCATAAACTCAGCAAAAATGTAGCTACAACATCCACAGCTATAGCGTCAGCCGCAGCTGTGCACACAGCCAGTGGCTATACTTTCGGAGCTCAGCCATGTGCATTATGCATTAAGTGTCACATTATCTGTCCTTTGTGTTGTATCTGGAAGCATAACTGGACTGGATCAACCCATTAACTGTTTTGTTGAGCATGGAAACGCAAAAAATATCGCTAAGAAACACAAATGTTATTGCAAAAGTAGTTCATTATACCCACTCTTGGGAGTTTCATAGATTTGGCTAAATGGACTGTATTTTCTCATCTGTCCATACTCTGCCTCTGAACGGCTGGCAATTGGTGCTGTTTAGGTGAGATTGTTAGGTTCAGGGTAAGAATATCGGTAAGCCAGTCAGACACAGAGGAGGGCAGGTCATGACTTTGCTTTCGTAACCTGCTGCTAACTTGACTGTGGATAAAATAATATAATCCTGAGGCTCCTCCAGACTTCTCCAAAGAACACGAATTACACTCTGATGGTGAAACAAGTCATTTCGTGGGGATTGTGTGAGGCCCAAACAATTTATGCGCTGTCTTTCACAGCGGCAATCATCCGCTGAGACTGCAGCGAGCGAGGCCGAGGCTAGCTTTGTAAATCCACACGGAGGAAAAATAAAACATTTTTTAAAAAAAGTCTGCACAGAGCAGACTGAGTCAAGCAGGAAATCAGACAGAGGAGAGAAGAGTTGATTTTCCAAATAAAAGACTGTGTGCACACGTGCTTTGCCTCAATACAACATCAGCACCGCAGCTATGACCAATGGACGTACGTACGTATGTTTCAACGTAGTTGTAGTTTTTATTCTCAGTGCTAGGAAGGGATGACAAAGTTCCTCACTGCAAATTTAAATTACTCCTGAAAAAGGAAAAAAAAAAAAAAGGTCACAGGTTAGCTAAATGATCATGGCATGGTCATCCAAAAAGAGCAAACTGTGTTACACACAACCCAGTGTGTTCACTTATCCTCCAAAAAAGCCTCGAGCCAGGGAGCAAAACTACAGATGGGAAAGGAGGACGATGCCATGGTGAAATTTTTCTCAAAGCCAAGAAAGATTAAGTGCAGCAGTGAATCATGCACACTGTTTTGCAGATAAATACAGCTTTTTAAGTCATCCACTCCCTGTTGTCTTCACTTTGAAGTCTTGAATAGACAGAGCAAACAGAAAATTTGAATGCAAATAAACTAATTGCAGACTGCCTGCTGCAGTGTTGCGGAGTGTACCACCAGGCTTGAACAAATTCTAGGGAAAACACCGGAGCACCGAACAGAAACACCCACAGAGAAGAGCCACAATCCCGTTTGTTCATGTTTTGAATGTTAAAAATGCTGAACTGCATCAGCCCCGGCCAGCAACAAGTTCAGTCAGGTTTTAATAGATTTCCCGGACAAACTGTCAGGTTTTTCTGTCATATATTAATTGTCAAAAATAATTTTGGCCTCACAGCTGAAGTTTTAGCTGGAGGTTTGATGTGAAATGATTTTTTCTGACTCATTGCTCACAGAAGTCTCTCAGCAGCTGTCACTAACTGGAATGCTTGAGGTAATAAAATATTAATTAACAGTGATGAAAGTATGAAATGAGAACATAGTTTACTTGCTCTGTGACATCTTGCTGGGTTTGTTCTAAGCTCCCTACAGACCAACAAAGCAAGGCTGCATGATAGTGACAACAAAAATCAGATGGCTTCTTCGTACAAACAGTCATTTTTGTGGACAGAACTTTTATGTATTATTTTCTTCTCAGCACTTTTTCATTATAAATGAGGTCATGTGTGTTTCAGACTTAAAGTTTACATCAAATAATAATATTTACCCCGTGTAGGCCGGTGATTTAACACAGCACCAGAACATCTCACATCTCAGGGTTTCTGAGACATTTTGTCCTGAAATTTGTTGATGAAAATTTCAAGCACTGCCTCAAACTAAATCCAGGTCAGTAACCATATCTGCATTTGTCTCTTTCTCCAGATGAAGTCAACGGAGGTGGACCAAGGGCTTTTCACAGACAGCTACTGCAAAGTGTGCAGCGCTCAGCTCATCTCCGAGTCCCAGAGGGTCGCCCATTATGAGGTGGAGATGCCCCCTCGCATTACCTCACATGGCTCTGATACACTACACTCCTGTGGAGTTAATCACAGGCTTAGGGTCACACACTGTTTTGGCTTTGTCCCTAGAGACATTAGGCTGATCTATACATACACCTGATCCCTGCAGATGACATACAATCCATAAGTACCCCTGAGTTTAACCAACTATTTGAAATACATTAAAATGGAGGAATAATACCAGTAGAAATTAAAATTTGGCCGTAACTTTCTCTCTGCTCCCACCTGCATGCTGTCAAGCCTAACTTCTAAAACACAGATGTTAAAAGGACCATGTATGGCTTTCTAACACCGATAGACTGCTATTTCCTATTCACCTCATCAGTATTGTTAGTTTAAGAAAGAAAAGTGATGCCTGTGCTTAAAGGCTACTC
>JAPZDX010000021.1:5974890-5986347 GCA_029783625.1 Naso annulatus | reverse complement strand
CTCTGAAAGTGATCCCAACAATTTCGTCCACGCCTGTAATCATTGTTACAGTTGCAGTGTAGACTCCAGCATCCACTTGAGTTAGAACCATTTTTAAGACTATCATTATAATTATGGTTATTGTTCTTGGTGTGGACAGCCCTTTACACTGTACAAAGGACATGTTCTAGCCTATCCTAAAAGTTTAACTCAATCAATTACACTGATGTAGACAGACCTTAGAGTGGAGGTATTCATGCTGGAGGGTATGCACTGGCTTTCCGTCCAGCAGGACTTGGCCTTCCTGAGGACGATAAAAGTTTTCCAGTAGACTCACACAGGAGCTCTTCCCACTGCCTGAAGGCCCAACGAGGGCAGTGACTTTCCCAGGCTGCAGAGTGAAGGACACTCCCTGCAAAACACACCAATTCAGCCCAAGTATCAGTGTAATCTGAGTTAATTAGATGTAACTTGACCCTCAACTCTGTTACCTGAAGCTAAACTGATCAGCTCTGAACAGCATTGATAAGTTTTGTACACAGTCTACCAAAACACTGGGTGAACAAGATCCCTCAGAACAAACCTTGAGAACATCAGTCTCGGGACGTGTTGGGTACGCAAACATGATATCTTTAAATTCAACCAGACCGGCGCATGTGTCTGGAGCCTCTGTGCCATCAGCTGGATGTTTGGGGTCCCTGTCCAGATACTCAAAAACCTTCTCAGCAGCTCCAACTCCTTGCATAAGGCCTGTGTACACTGATGCTATACTCTGTTAGAAAAACACATGACTTTGGTTAAGGGGATGCGTCTCTTTTGTTTTCATATACACAAAATGAATTGGAAGTACAAAAAACAGATAAAATACCTCAAGACAATCTCCTAATTCAAGTACGTATATGAAGAAAGATATCAAGGCACCACTACTCATTTGACCGGTTATTACAAGGTGGCCTCCATAGTAGACAATGGCAACCTCTAAAGCAAGCTCTGAGACCTGAAAAACACACACACAAACACTACTGATGGTTAACCTGGTTTCAACTATCCTGATCATGTGAGCTCAACATTTCTGTTTCACTCTGCACATCAGTCTGGACTTCCAGCTGCTGAAAAAATTTTCAAAAAAAATTTCATATGCACAGCCAATCAGGGACTGCGCTGTAGTTGACAACGTAACCAGCCAATCGTGGATTACATCATTTGGTGACGTAATGGCAGCTCCCAAAGCAACAAAAGCTAACATTAACATTAGTAAACACAGCAATAAATGCAGTTTTTTTAGAAATAGAATAGAGGAAAAGACATTTTCACTCGTCTTCTGACTGGATTTGGCAAAAGCTTGATTTGTCAACTTGCTTCACTGGTGATGAGGAAGATGATCCCTTGTGCAAATCCAATCTTCATAGCAATTTCACAATTCAGTGGCTAATCGAGGATCAGACAC
This sequence comes from Naso annulatus, assembly GCA_029783625.1. Classification (NCBI taxonomy): domain Eukaryota; kingdom Metazoa; phylum Chordata; class Actinopteri; order Acanthuriformes; family Acanthuridae; genus Naso; species Naso annulatus. The sequence goes on along the minus strand of JAPZDX010000021.1, from coordinate 5,984,921 downwards.
GAGAGGCTTCAAACACGGGCGGGAATCTCTAGACACCTAACGATTAGATTTGATTATGATTAAGGGGCCTAATGATTACTGATGCATCAAGGTGCATCTTGAATTAATGCATCTTGATTTTATCTTATTGTGACACAGCTTATACATAGCGTGGCTCTTGTCCAGTTCACTTTCTATCAACTTTGTAGAAGCAAAAGTGCTTTCCAGTGCTAGCTTTTAATTCACTTAGTGCTGTTCAGATCTCGTGGCCAGCCATGTTTCTTTCTTGCTTTCTAATGTACTCCCTATGAACTGCCTGGGGGCACACTTTTGCACTTCTGTTTTCTGTCTGTTTTGTTCTGTCTATTTTATGTTGTTTAAAATTTAGATAATTTTTGGACATTTTTTAACTGAAAATATCACGATGAATCTTAAGAGTCATTTCTTTCTCCCACCACCATCTTCAAATCTAGGCATCAGAGCCATGCAGATCGGTGTTCACAATGCTTCAGCTATGCAACGAGGATGCTGCTAGCTGGTATTCAGCAGTCACTCAAGTTGAGTACACCCTCCCAACTCCTGCCTTCTCAAATAGTTTTCAGGGGCTAGACATGGAAATGTTGAGCTCAAGTAATCAGGATGGTTTTAGGCTAACTGATGGCCACACTGTTATAAACTTTGAAACTTTCATTAACTACATAAAAGTTTTCATCACAGATTTAGAGCTCTACATTTGCAATTCAAGGGGCAACTACCGATACCTACACAGCTGGACCACATGTAGCAAGTATAGGCCAGCGCTTGTTTTTTGTTGAGCTGAAACATGACCAAAAGCTTGGCGTAGTAGGATTCGGCCTCCCCAAACTCATTGGAAAAGCTCCGTACTGTCTTCATGGCTGAAATGGTTTCTTCTGCAACTTTGTTGGCCTCTGCCAGGGTTGTTTGCACCTCTCTGGTTAATTGCTGGGAAAGAAAAACAAACGTATGAATTGAATTTTATCCGCACACTTAATCATCAACATAGACAGAAAATTTCCTGACCTTGTAGTATTTCCCATAAAGCTTGGAGACAAGGGCAATGAAAGGGAATCCCATGATGGTCACAAGTGAGAGCTTCCAGGACATCCCACACATAAAGATGAAGAAGCCAGTGCCCTTGATGGTGCTCCGCAGGAAGATATTGACATTCTGGGAGATGAGGTCACTCACCTGCGTGGTGTCAACTGACAGACGTGAAATGATGTCACCTACAGGGGATGCAGGCACGTAATAACATTGAAAGGATTGTTTTGACGCACATGCAGAGAGAAAAATCAATACTACAAATGTAGCGATGAAATGATGTATATTGTTCATATATCACCTGTATGATTTTCATCAAAAAATGCAATTTCCTGCTTCATCAAAGTTCTGAAAAGATGGTTCCTGAGCCGAAGGTTTAATCTTGCAAACATCAGGGTGAAGACTCCTCCACGCACTCCCACTGCAAACGAGCTAGAGAGAGGATAGAGGTCACATTAATGTCATACTGATATGTCATTATTATTATATCGTGTCCTTAAGACCGTTTATTTGTAAAATGCAAACAGCATATACACATTACATTTTTAAGTCCAGCCTGTTTACCTAATCTTAGCTCTGCTTTCACCATCTGAATAGCACTGCACTTGTATATACCCACCTTGCTAAGGCCAGGGTTGACACTATGACCACAGGTTTAGCAAGATACTCCATGCTCTGGTGAACCACAATGCTGTCTATTGCTTTCCCATAGTAGTACGGTATAAAGATCTCACCTGCAGGTAAAAGAAAGAAACCAAAATAGAACAACAGAGCTTTCTGCATAGTTTGGGGTCTTGGTGGAAAAGACTTTTCATACTTATGATGAGCATTTCTGAATGTCATTAATCACCTAGATTAATTGTTTTGATGATAAAATATATTTTCAATGTAACTTTAAAAATTTTCTAATTCAAGCAGTTGTGAGGATGTGCAAATTTTCTTCTTCATATATGATAATATGCTCATTGTTTTTAGCTTAAGGATTATCGATGAGGAAAACAACTGAAGTCTCCTTGGGCTCTGTGACGTTTTTACTGGCCATTTTCCTCTTTTTCTTTTGACACTTCACAAATCAAAAAAGACAAATTGATTACACTTTCTATGTAGACTGTCTTTTCAATGCATTTTAACACACTGTAAACACATATAGCACATTATAACACATTATGATCATACTTATAATGTGTTATAGGTGGTTATGGTTAGGGTTAACCCTGCTTATAAATGTGATGATACAGCACTGGAGGGCATTACAACGCATTGTAAGTATGTTCATAATGCATTATAGGTGCATGCTTTAAGTAAAGTGTGACCGAATTCATAACCAGACTGTTCAATAACAAAAAGTAGTTGTGTCCCTTTTCTAAGCATGTCTTAAGTCATACTGTTGGAAGCAATTTTGAAAGTAAGGTGTTTTGGCATTCAGTTTACACATGTGGTTTTAAAGCGTAATATGTAAGTTAATATTTAACATATCCTGAAAAACTCAGCACTCATAAATGTACTGCACCTTCAGTCTGGTGCTATAAGGCCCTTCTTCCTCTGTTTAGTGTTGCACTTCCATGCTCCTAACGGGAGCAAAGCTGAAAGAGTTGTGTAATCAGTCATAACCTACACACTCAATCACATAAGTGTTACACTTCTGTCTTAAAGACAAGATTAAACACTGTAACTGGAATGGTTTATATTACTATGTCAAGAATACTCACACACAGCAGAGATGATGAGAAAGAGGAAGGCTACAGACAGCAGTCCAAAATCCTTTCTGCAGTAGGTCAGGAGACGTCCCAGTGTTGCTCCATTGCCCGTCTTCTCCTTCTCCTTGTTTCCTGGCTCTTGTTCCTCCTCACCAGTTACCTCCATCAGTTTTTCAGTGTCCTCAGAGCCCCTTTTGCCTGCACTGCTACTGCTGCTGTGACTGCTCATTGTCTTGGAAACCCTCCCCAGCAGCTTCCAGAGCAGTGTGACGCCCAGGGAGGAGGCACAAGTCCAACATATAAGGCTCAGCAACCATGGCTGGTGGGTAAAAAGCGCCTGCTCCATCAATATTAGCAGCTTGGCCAGGGTGTAAGTGATGATGATCAGACAGATCAGAAGAATGAGGGGGGTGAGTTTAGTGATTCTTGATGGCCCATCTTCTCTATTCCATGACACCCCTATGGAGGCTCCCAGCAGAAAGGACGCTCTGAGCAGTGCAGTTCCCCAGAGGTCTAAGGCTGACTGGAGGATGTTAAAGTTTAAGGCATCCTCTCTGAATATGCTCAAGTGTGATCCTTGTGTGTATAGGATGGTGGTGACGAGAACATCCATTAGGATGTACAACACAGTGCAACTCACGGCTGCTTTGATTTCCATCCTGATTATCAAGGCAAAATTTTACAGAGTTATGATAAAGACTGCCACTGTCAAACTGAGCGGACAGCAGCTACCTGAGAATGGTCAATCTGGTCAAAGCTTGAATCAGGCCTTCTCAAACTAACAGCAGCACCCTGATCAGGTTAAGTATGAAACAACCTGAATGCAGCCTTTTGAATTTCTTGGGATATTAATTAAATAAATAACATAGTTGAGTACGAACTACAAAACAACCAGGTAGCATTTGAGAACTATAAGTCGTCTCTTCATTAACTTACCCTTTCACTGGGACAGCCTCAAAGTCTCTGAAATTTGTCTCATTACCTATTAACGTTATACGTAAATGTAGCGTAGCAGCCAGCCTGACATCAACAATATCGGTGTCATTCAGACGACCACTTACAATTTTACATAGTAGGCTAAACCAACTACTCGAGTGTACTAAGTGTATCGTCCAACTGAAGTAAAATTTCATTTGTACATTCGGTATGTCTGTAAAGTTCCAAAGCTCTCCTGTCTCTGTGAACTCCAAGCAGACTTGAAAATAAGAAACAAACACCGACGAGATTTAAATGCACGGAGAAGCTAAAAGCTTTAAGAGAGACTAAATCTGGCTCACTGGACGTGTAAAACCAGCTTTTCGTAAAGTTGTAATTATTTCCTGTCCTCACCCTGCTGAGTTGTCATTCTTCCGTGACTCTGTCCATTCAGCGGGTTTTAGAGGAATGTCAATGGTTTTAGTGCCGACCGGCAGTTAGCATAACAACTTACGCCTGGAAAGGTATATCCAATCAGAGACAGGCTAGGGGCGGGTCTTGCCGCAAGGCATACTGGGGATATCTTAGGAATCTCATTTCACAACTTCTGCTTTTATAGTTCAGCCCAATCATGTGCTGTTTTGACCTATGATTAGTATGTGTGCATATGTATCACTTAAATTATTCAATGTAACCACACTAAGCCTTATAATAAACAAAATAAAATAAAATAAACTTAATTTACACACACACACACACACACACACACACACACCACTCCCCAACCCCACTGCCAGGAGGCTTTTGATTTGTGGTGTGCATACCTGAAGAAGAGTTGGACACTGAGGTAGGGATTTGCACCAACTCAGACGACTGTGTCTGTATTAGAGGATGGACATCATTGGGTGGCTATGTAAATAGATTGCACAGTGCACTATGAACTCATTTTGACCATAGACCCAGTAGATGGCAGTAATGCAGCATTTGTGGATGCTAACCACCATAAAACCCAACAGAAGAAGAGAGGCAACACAAGAAGGTTGTGTGGAGGTGGGCGATGTTGGGAGAGTAGAGGTTAGGGTTTCTTATTCTGAGCACATCTTACAAAAAAAATAAAATAAAAAGAAAAAAGTCTTGTTGGGAATGTTGGGATATCTATTAAGCAAATTTATTCTGTCACCAGGACAATGGAAAAAAAAGAAAATATGTGCATGGAGCTGAGAGAAATCACGCATACAGAAAATATAGGCCTAGTGAAAGGAATGGAGTGAAGTGCTGTATCATTGGAGAGAGCTTGAAGGCTTTTCAAGACTGTACTTAGCAAAAGCAGCATGACAAGTGAGAGTGCTATAAAGGAGGGAATTAAACTTATAAAAAGAGTTAAAGGTGCTATAAGTATTGTTAGTCATTGAAGACTAGAGTATAACTCCCATACAGAGGTCAAATTAGTATTGTGTACTTAAGGTAGGCTAGCGTGGCACAGCCAAACTAATTTTCAAGTGAGAACTATTCTGGTACCTCTTGATTTGCTGTTTATTTTCAAGGGGCAGCACCAACGGATGCAGTCAAAACTGCCTCTGGACGTAAATGGATAGACATACAACCATACAACCAATAGCCCTGATAAACCTACTACCTTCCCAGCACCAAATGGCAGACATAGTGACCAACTGGAATATTTTCTTTAAGCTTTTAGCTGGTAAAGAGCCTGTGCCCGCTTCCTCAAACATTCTGATTCAATTCTGTCAGAGTCTTAGGTTTGGTGTGGTTTCAGAAAATTCCCAGAATAACTCAGAGCAAGAAAGGGGCACAAAAATGTAACCTTACTGAGGTGCTGTCGATGTGGCTGCTAGATATTCTTTTAATAGGTGTGGTTAGTTGATCAAAAACAAAGTAAAAATGTATCTTAGTCATAATGGTCATAGAATAAATGGTGAAATTTATAGGCTCAATCATAAAGGTCTTTGCTAAGATATAGTGTAATTAAAAGCTATCTTGTTTTCTATTTTGCTAGTTTTTTCATTTTTATTTGTTTTTTTGTTTCTAAATCAGTTAAGCATCAGTTATAAGGGAGTAGGCAAGATTTTGGAAGTTCAGAATAGATACTACTATACAAACATAACACCTACTCTCAGTTAACTAATGAACCTTGCTTGTTGTGTTCTATTTGTGAGGCTGCTGGATTTGTGAGATCATGTGATCATTTGAGTTATGAAAGTACGGAAATGTGTACTGCTGTCCAGTTATGTAAAAAAAAAAAAAAAAAAAGCCAGTTAACACTCATTTCCCATCATATAATGAAGATAATGACATAATGACAATACACCAGGGCTTAAAATGAAGCAATACCTTTATTTTGAAGAATCGTTCATTAAACACCTATTGATCGAAAAAGTAAAAACAAATAAATTAACATTATTTTCATTGGAAGCAATATTTCACTGTGTTTGTTTCAAATAGAAGGTAAAAGCTAAACAATTCATATCAGTCAATATTTACGGCCAATTCTTGGCCAATGATTTCTGTTTTTCAATATGACTTATTTAATAGTGAAACATCAACACCAGATGTGTATTCCAGAAAACAGGTTTATGAAAAAGATGGGTAATTTCAGCTCTTCCTTCGCTCACTACTTCTGCCTACACTGTATAATAATAGGGCAAAAAATGCATCATTGGCTAAATTAGTGATTTACATGTAGCCAAAAGCAGCAACTGTTTAAGATGTAGTGAAACGGACTGGTGCATCTCAGGGCATTTTCAACAGTGTTCTTCACTTCCTGACCCCCATTTAAATTTTGCATGTCCTCGGGGATCAACCCACTGACTGCAACCCACCTATAGGTTTAGTTGTCTAAGAGCTGTCACTGTTGGGTTTATCCTTTGTATGCGCAGTCCTGAGCCGTACAGTGGCGTACTCAGATCTGCCTGAGCAGCATAAAACACCGTCCCAACCTAAAACCTGCTCCCAATTAAGCCAGCTTTTTCTTTAGCTGATTCAGGTGGAACAGGGGGGGGCATACGTAACCAGTGTTCTATTTCTCATAGGCTTTCGCCCTGTTAGAGCTGTTGCTATTGGGTTAAGGGCGAAACTGATGTGGTCAGCACCCCATTAGGTCATCAGAGTCCAAAGTAGGCTGTTAACAACACCGGCTCACAAACACTAAATGTACAGTGCCCAATAAGGAAAAACGTGTGTTTCAAGGCTCTTCACTTAACATGCTCTGACCAAAACACCAGAGTAGATAAACATGTATCATTAGGAAGATGACATACATGCAACACAGCTGTTGTCGCAAGAGTGGGAACAACAGTTTATGCACTGTTAAACCGTCACACACTTAAAGAGCAACAGGAGGAGAGCAAGTTGTACTGACACTGGACTCCTTGGACTGAGAAATACATGAATTTCCTGTGTTTTGGGACAATTTTCTGCATTGCAACCTCAATGGATACCAGATATAAGGACCGATACTTAGATGTGGATGTTAAACAATGCGCATGAGCCACACTTGATGTTTGCTGCTGATGCTAGAGACAAGACGCACGATAGAGAGAAAGCTGATCACCCACAGAGGAAGAGGGCTGGAACTGACGGCACATGTCCCACTCTGCATGACATGTTCATGGAGATTCTGGAAGAACAAGGACCAGTAAGGCCAAGGATGATGGCATCACAGCAAGTGGATGTTTATTTATTATTAATTTTCAGAAGAAGAGGGCCACTGTATGGGAAGGCTTTTCCTAAAAAGCCAATTTTTTTGTTAAGAGGCCCATGTTCAGCCATCTGTTCCAGCCTACTGTAAGTTCATGCTTAATGGAAACACAAGAACATTGTGTTTTATATGAAAAATACACAGATGAAAGATAGCCCTATTTATAGACCTGTTTCCACCGAGAAAGTTCCTGGTACTATTTGGGGCAGGAACTAGTACAGGAACCTTCCTCTCTCTCAGCCCTCTCAGCCGCTGCGTTTCCACCGAGTAGGAAAGTTCCTGTAAAGTTAACACGCTCCGGTGTGACGTAGTCGTTGCGCGACCGTTTCCCACCTTGCGTATTATCCAATCACCATTTTTTCGGGGCCGTTCTGAGTACCTACTCTGAAGCAGGGACTTAGAAGGTTCCTGTAAAGGTTCTTGTAAAGGTTCCTTCGGGGATGGTTCCTGCGGTGGAAACACGCACAAACGGCCCCAGCCCCGTAAAATTACCCTGAAGTTCCTGCGGTGGAAACGGGCCTTATGTTTGTATTTATTTATTTGTAAATCTTATATTTTATTGCTTTTAGTTTTACGTATAATCACATTTAATTTATGTTTCACAACAATAATTTCTGTTGGGCTCTAAGCACTAAATACTGAAAAATTCTCTTATTGAGTAGGTAGTTGTATAGCAGGCTAAAAGGGCTTTTGAAACAGCTAATTTTCACACAAAAAAACCCCTTCATCATGTGAAAGAAAGTTTTATTAAGGGTATTGTTGTTTCATAAATTTGTATGGTTGTGTTTATTCAAAGACATTGTGATGAAAGGCTTATTGTGTTGAAGGGCTTAAAAACTTAAAAAGAGTTCAGCATTGTTTAATAATAAGATTTATTTTCCTGGCACAATAGGGAAAATGAATTTTTAAAAAATTTTTTATATCGGTATCGGTCAAATTTTGATTTTAAAATTCGGTATCAGCCCTTAATTTCACAGTCGGTGCATCCCTAGAAAGGATGACTGTACATTTATGTGCAAACATGTCAAATGCAATGTGCGTGCTACCCCTATATCACCTCATGCAAACAGCAGAGAAAAAGGCACAATGTCTGATGTCAAACAGAGTTTCCAAAACATCCTTCTTACAGATCTGGTTTCAGTGACCTTAAAGCTGCATTTCTGTACAAGCAAAAGGCCAAAACACAGAGGATAAAAATGACTTTTTAATAAAAACTTGTTGGAACGTGGACAAGGCATACGTATTATGTTCAATGTACCTTGCTGACCCATTAATCTCTTTTACACCCCTCTGTTCATTGGCAGGATTTCTACAACAAACCTTGAGGGTCTCCGTCTCTTCCTCTTACAGAACCAGACAACCTGTTTTGTTTCCTCATTATTTTAGAATGGGGTTGGATTCTATTTTATTACACAGAACAAGTCCTATGGAAAACAACTACTTGAACTTTCTTTAAACAATTTTTGCTTTGACATTCCAGTAGCCTATTACACAGCATCAAGTCACCCTCAGCTTGGAGTAAAACCTCTGCATGTCCCTTAAGCAAGTAGACGTTCTTTTTTAAAAAAAAATAAATAAAACACTAGGACTGTGCAAGCAACAGCTGCCAGTCTTCTTTTCAGGCTGCAATTACTGCTCATTATGTGAAATCTCAATTTAATTACCACAATTGCTTTGAAGCTTTAGACATGTAAGATCAATGACTATTTATCTCATGATATGATTGATTGCACGGATGGAACATAATTTCTTTCACATTGGTGATTATATGTTATTAATATATCTGAGTAAGCTGAATGCTGCCAAATGTAGTTTGAAAGTGAATTTTTTAAACAGGTGTTGTATATTCTGAATACCTTCTAATAGCGTTTCAGCAACTTTTGTTTTCCTACTACATTTGGTTATAGTAGCTGGAATTAAGCCAGTCCTTTTTTAAATCTCTGTGTTTTTAAGTGCAGGTCAACACACACATTACTGGGTTAGACTGTAAGTCAACAGTCGTCTCTATGTCATTCCTAGAGAGAGAAAGAGAGTTTTCCTTCGCCATTCAGTAGACATGCAACAAAAGCAGTGTTATGAGGTTAGGGTACAGTACTTATCATAAGTCATTTGGGCAGTGACTGCAGAGGGGATAAAGATTTTCTAAGTAAGTTTTTTGGGGCTAATGGAACTTTATAACCTTGGCCCAATGGCAGTAACTGGATATACTGGTAAAGGAGGTGCGAGGAGAGATCTGAGGTTTATGTATTTTTTCAAATCTTCAACAGATTTTTTCATCTTCAGTTGCCAGCCCCTGTGTTTTGCCTTCATCAGACAACAGCCAAACAAATACATGTGGCAGCATGGTGAAATAGTGGAGTTTGCATGTTCTCCCTGTGCTTGCGTGGGTTCCTTTGAGTGCTCCTGTTTCCCCCACTATCAAAACATGTACATTAGTTCTATCTCCAGTCAGCACCCTTGTCCAAGGTACTGGCTTAGAATCTGCAGATGGTCCCCTGGTGCTGCGATGTGGGTTAAATGCAGAAGACAAAGTTCACTGTACATTGTGTATATGTGACCAATAAAGTACCTTTACATGTGATGCAGGCTGCAGCTTGATAAAGTCAGATTCCACCACTTCATTATCATTAAGAAAATGTCAGTCTGATTAACACTGAATTAAC
>JAPZDX010000021.1:5722434-5733388 GCA_029783625.1 Naso annulatus | reverse complement strand
TGGAGTCAATCCCAGCTGACACTGGGCGAGGGCGGGGTTCACCCTGAACAAGTCATTAGTTCATCGCAGGGCTGACACATAGAGACAAACAACCATTCACGCTGACACCTACAGGCAATTTAGAGTCACCAGTTAACCTGCATGTCTTTGGACTGTGGGAGGAAACTGGAGTACCTGGAGGAAACCCACGCAGACCCAAGGAGAACATGCAAACTCCACACAGAGAGGTCCTGACCCAGGCGGGTATCAAACCCAGGACCCTCTTGATGTTAGGCAACAGTGCTAACCACTGATCCACCATGCTGCCCATTCGCTAAGACCAGTGCCTTTTAAATGCAGTCCATCTCTTTACCATTATACTGAACAGATGGTCTAGTGGATACATGAGCTCACTTCAGTTCATTACTGTCCTGAGGAAACACTGCTTGTAGGCTGTGTCTTTTATTCTTCTGCTGGGAGTCTTTTAAAGGAGGAGCTGCCAGGACTGTTCAGTTTCAGCTCCTTCAGTCTGAATTCAGCCCAGTGGCAGACTGTTATTGTTCGCAAACACAACACTGCCGCTCAAACTTAGCCCTTCCCTCACGGCTTGAGAGAGCAGCGGTGGTCGAGTGAGCTAAAGAGTGAATGAAGCTCAAGCTTCATCCTCGTCACTGCCTCTCTGTTGTTTGTATGTGTGTGTGTGTGTGTGTGCGCGCGCATCCTTGGACATATCAACACACAGACCTGCAGCTCATGACACAGAGAGCAGTTGTTACCAGGGGGCTAAGTTTTTATAGTCTGAAGTTCACAGGCCGATGCCCAGAAATGTCCAAAACACAGCAAAAGAAGAGGAAAAATAAGAAAAAGTACAGTCTGAGGGCAGACAAATACAAACTCTAACAAACAGTCCTAGTGAGTCATACATGATCACTGACAGGGATAACCTTTGTTTCGTCCATAATTTGTTTTCGGAAAATTCTGCACGTTATGCCTTTATGGAGAGCCTATACACTTATGCAAGCCAAAAGTTAACCAAATGCTTCTAATACTGGAGTAGAAGATTTTTAATTCTATTTAATCTATAAATCATCCACCTTCCAGTGCAATGTTATTCCACAACGACCCACATGTATGCATTGCAAAAGCACACAGCACCAACACCTTGTTTCCACTTACGTATGTGTCAGGAGGCAAATCCACTGAAAATCCATTCACTGCTGTTGGAATCTCTGTGAAACACCTCCCCTTTGTAATATATCGGTATGAAATTTGACTCGGGTTAGTTTAAAAAAAATTGGACTTTTGTGGTAACATTAGATTTCAGAGACATCATAGGACAGTGTGCTAGCTTAGCTAACAAGCTGCTATAGCTAAGAGTCTATTTCCTTTAATTTAGTTGCTCATTTGGATTGTCAGTCAAGTTTGTATAGCTAAGAAGATTAAGATTATAGTTTTAACACGTCATGAATCTGACTCTGCTTCGGTTATGTTTCTATTCTTCTGCGAAAAAAATGCCTTTCCTTATCCATTATTTACAGATCTACTGACACCAGTCACACAGTATATGGAAACAAGGCGTAAGGTCTCATCCACACGTATGTTAGTATTTCTGACAACATAATTCTTCTCTGAGTTTTCATTTTGGCCTTCTGTCCACATGCAAACATGGTGTTAGGTCTCTGAAAAAGGAGGTTTTCAGAAACATCCTCCAAAAACTCAGTTTTGTGTGTACCTGTGGGGACAACTGACGAGGTTTTGGAGAACACTGATGTCATTACCTCAACTTGGGCATTTCAGTTGTTGTTTATTTGTATTTAAATGTCCTTATACGTGTTTTGGCACAACTCCCAGTTGATATTTTCGCGGAACTTGATGACTTAATACACCAGAGTAACCACAAGCAGTAACATTGTCGCCCATTCAAACATGTGAATCTTCTTTCTTTTTTGATTTTACCATTCTTGTTCTGTTTACACTCAAGACGCTTAATATGCACGCGCACAATGTTCTTCTATGGTGTATGGTTCTATGTTAATGTGGGCGTTTTTAACCATTTCTGTATTGTCAGGGAGAAAGAAAAATATTTTTTTTTTGCAAACAGAGAGAGAAAAAAATGTGTATGTGTGTTGACATGGTCTAAGACTGTCATATATGGAGAGCAAAATGACTCATTTGTTAAAGTAACCATAATGATGGTGATCAAATTATTAAAATAAATCTCCTTCCTATGTTTTCAGTTTGACCTGGATTAAATAATGGCTGGAATAATAAGTAATAACATATGTAATAAATATACTTGGAACAACATCTTTCTTTACTATTTAGTGATCATATGATGGACTTCCGACAGACCTGCACAGAAATGTGAATGGTATTTCTACAATGACTGTGGATGTATATAAGCAGAGACTGGACCACAGGTCATCTGATCTCAGGTCAGTCTTTTAAGCAAGCCATGGAGTAAAGCAGATGTTTGGCTTTGAGCTAAATATCAGGTCTGTCAGCATTAAGGCATTAATTGTGATCAATTAAAAGGCTGCGATTAACATGGTATTATTTTTTAATCACGTGCTGCCTTTTTGCCCCGTACATGCACCCTTAGTCAAGCTACTGTAGCGGTTTCCTGCTTCCTACCAGCAGAAGAAAGACAACAACATGGCTCTGAATGGCTCATTTTTCTTTTCGACATCTGCCTTCCTACCAAGTTACGGCAAGAAGATAGATCCCATTTTGTTGACTGTGTTTGCCATAACAAGGAACAGACAGGCAGAGCTTACCCACCGACCAATAGACTCAGATTAGCACTTTATGTAATTTCAGAATCAAATACGTACCAAACGTAGTACACAGGGCCCATGTGCAAAACACTACGTATGAGCTTGTAAGTAAGTCAACAAAATAAAACGTCTGTTAAAAACTTAAAATTACATAAAGTGCTAATCTGAGTCTAAACACAACCTAATGTGATGAATGAACAATTCACAACATGCACACAGGACTGTTTGGAACTGTTGGAAAGTTAATTTGATCACTTTAGCCGGAGGCAGGCTAGCACTTCCAATTGACTACCAGTGTTTGAGCTAAGCTAATTAGCAGTGGGCCTGTTTCTCTCTTTTTTTTCATTTCCCCCTTGCTACTGCACCAGACTAAAGCAAGAGAGGTTCTCCAGTTGGCATTTGATTCTTAATCAAGTTAACACGGGTAAGAATTGCTGTATACTGTTAATATGGACTTAAAAACTGTTCTGAAATGCAAAATAATATAATTTTAAACATGCTATAAGAAATGCCATGAATCGCAATTAAGTGTTGAAATTCTGCAATTAATTTCAATTTAAAACATTAATCATTTGACAGCCCTAGCAACTCTTAAAAAAAAAAGAAGAAGAAGAATTGATTAAAATGTGTGTAACACACTGTTATCATAAAGCATATTGTGGAATATGCCATTCCAAACAATGTGCTACATTATGAATTACCGAAGGAACACTGAGAAGGTCTCACAAAGAGGAGACAGATGGTAAAAATGTTGAATGTAGCCAGAAAATAAACTACAGCAATAAATAGGTGTAAAGCTGAGCCAGAGAAAAGAGCGGCTTGATCTTCAGAAAATTCATTTGATGAAAAAGCTTTTTTTGTCTCAGGTTTTAAGTCACGGTGCTGTGTTACTATAAGCTTATGTCTCTGTGGGCACGCGGGTGTTGAGTTTCGTGGCCAGATGTGACTCTCTGTGTGATGGCTGCATAATCCTACTTTCCAGTGTGGCAAACAGATGTGCGGTCAGTGGAGGCAGATGCAGGTCGCAGTGGTAAATGTGACATCTGACCCACTGACCCAGAGTACTGGCGTATTGAGATCATGTCACAGAACCACAGAGCAGAACACAGACTGTCTGATTTGCAGAAAGTCACTTAATCTGCGCATGAATTTCTCCGATCCCAGATTGAGCATTATAAGCACATCAGAACAACCAGTTGCAAATCGGACAGAACAACAGAATCCAGGGCAGCGCAGTAGGGTTCAGCAGACAGAAACATGCCTCTATAGCGTCTTTATTCTGACATTTGAGTGCCAATAATCTTCACTTTCCCAAGGAAGTTTGAAATTTGAAAAGTAGCCTAATCGTCTCCCCTGTTGATTCAGTTTCAGGCTGTCTGTAGCTGTGCAACAGGATCGAGCAGATGTGAGTGCAGGTGCATTAAAAGTCTCTGGTGACACAGCCGAGCATCAAACTGTCTGCATCCTTATGCCATCCAGTAGAGCACATTCCCATGGTAACAACACATGGAGTTTCAATTTGCATGTCACTCCGGTAGCCATAGCAACCAGGGAGAAAATGGAATTGGTGGAGATGTGACTTGTGGTCTAAATGCTTCTGTTTTTTTTTTCCTTAGTCACTCTGTCACAGAGCACAGCCTTGTCTAGACTTAAGAAGGATGGGCAACCCCACGTTCAAACGGTTACATAACACTGTAACAATAGGTGCCAATCAGACGGCTAATGCTAAGAGCTACAGCTACCACGGGCTGATGGGAGGCAGATGCTATGTGCTCCAGTTATTGGATGTGATGGAAGCTGGTGGCTGGATGGATGCCCAGTGACTGTGTTTAGAACTGGCTAGAGGATGTAAGTGAAATCCTGTGCAGTGTGTACTGTGGATACACTACTAGGGCTGCAACTAACGATTATTTTCATTATCGATTAATCTGCCGAATATTTTTACGATTGTTTGTTTGTTCCATGAAATGCCAAAAAAGTGCCAAAAATGCACATCTCCATTTCCCAGAGCCAAATGTGACATCTTCAAATTGCTTTTAGTCTAAACAACAGCCCAAAACACAAGAAGTCCTCATTTATTTTCATAAATGACACAGAAAAGCAGCAAATCCTTGCATGTAAGACACTAAACCAGCAGTTCTTTTTACTTTTTTATTTGAAAAATGACTGAAATGATTAATCGGTTGTCAAAATATTTGGCGATTAATTTTCTATTGATCGATTAACCTATTATTTGATTAATCATTGCAGCTCTATACACTATGCTGATGAGGCACAGACTCAACATGGGATGTTCTGAGAGTGTCTTCAAAAAAATCTGTCCAATACACGTGTTAAATTGTTGTAAATGACAAGTCTTAGAAACAGAAAAAATAGCCAAAAATAAACCATTTTGAAGTGTCACTGAGGCTGCTGTCAATGTTTTGTTGGGTCAACTCTAGAGAATCGACCATTGCCATTAAACACGCACTGCAAAAAAATTTGATGTGAAATTTACAGTAACTTACTGGCAGCAATTAAACAATGACTTACTGTCATTATATTTACAGTAAAACTACTGTACTTGTATTTACAGTAGTTTCTTTATGATGATAAAATGTATTTGCAGTACTGGTTTGTTTACTGTGACTCTTTTTACAGTGCCAGTTTCTTTACAGTATTTTGGTTTACAGGACAGTTTCTTACTGTAAAAGATATTCACAATGCTTGCTTATGTATTGTAATTCTTCTCCAGTTCTGTTTTCTTTACTGTACATTTGTTTTCGTTGCTGGTTTCTTCACTGTGCGGCAGCTTATCTAGTTTGTTTTCTATGTCACAAGGAAGAGTTCTTACATTGGGTCTTGAATCCTGGTGTCCTGGACCATTAAACAACTACGCTGACCAATCAGCCAAAAATCAGCTGCACCAGACAAACTGCAGACTCATCATGATATACGATTATGAATAAGAGTACAGACAGTGTATACAGTAGTCCTTTGCTACTGTGATTTTCTACAGTAGTTGTTTTTTACTGAACTGATTTTATTCTACTGAGCGTAGAATATACAGTATTCTACTGTAAAAAAAATAATTACAGTGTTTGTGTATAAACCAATGAATTACTGAGGATTTCACAGTGATTTTTTTACAAAGTGCAGACACGGATGCTGGAGTCAGTGCATCCCCAGCCTTTTCTGAGCATGTGTGGTAATGTAATTAGAGTGAGGTCTGCTTCCTGCTGGCCCACTCTGATCAGATTAGGCCTGAGGAGATTGGCTGATCTCACACTCAAGGCCCATACAGACCACTGCACACCTCGACTCCCCTCCTGGGAACTGATTTTCTCTCGGTGTATCGATGAAACATTCAGTTTTTATTGCCCAGTGCTGTAAAGTTCACCCACACATGCATGCAACCAATCAAAGAGGAATAACAAAGGATGCATTCCTGTCATCCCGCGATAAGATGTAACAACAACATTTTTTGATCTGCTTTGCCTAGAAATCTAAGTTACCTGCTGTTATTAATCAAGTAGAGTATAGAGCGGAGTTGTTTTGGTTCCTGACTGAATGCATATGGTGAGGCTATTAGCAAGGATTACAGCCTAATCCCCTCAGTGCTGTATCTTACCCCACGACTTACATCACTTCCTGTGGAGTGCCCTGCCTTCTCAAGGTCATCCCACTGCAGCCAACTGAAAGCTCTGTTACCAACTCATTCCTCAGTGGTCAGATGGGTGATAAACTCTATTTATAACATTATTCAGTGACTCTAAGTTTGTTTTTTTTAATGCACCTTCTGAAAAGCTTTGATATACTGTATTGAAGACAGAAAAAGGACTTTTGAATACATACATAAATACAAACTAGGGCCCGACCGATATGGGATTTTTGGGGTCGATACCGATACCATTAACTGGGAGTGAAAAAATTCCGATATCTGACATATATCAGCTGAGATTGTGCATATATAATACCGGCTGAATGTGGTGACAATGATATATAATTCAGGCAGGAAATCTTACATTTTAACAAACTTTATTCCAAACTTCAGTGCACTAAAGAGTAAACACTTCACTTTTAAGTTATTAAATAATGAGCTGCAAACTACATAATTACCCCATTTTAAATATCTAATCCAAGCATTCTTTCCAGCCTTAAAAACAGTTTAAATATCAGCGAATACATGTGAACCATATGCCAATACCGATATGTCTGTGACAGCCCAATATCGGCCGATAATTACAACCAACCTGTCAAGCCTTAATACAAACAAAAGTAAATGCTAACATGCACTTAGAAGTAAATTTGTAAATAACAGATATTAAATTTAAATCAAAAAATAAATAAATAGAATCTGAAATTAACACAGAAACAGTTAAATTCAATTAAATGTTGCTCATTAATCAAGAAATAATTTTTTTTATTTTATTTATTTTTCCATTACTGTATTTAAACTTCTTTTTTTTTCTAATCATTTTAATTTGAAACTTTTTTCAGCGATAAATGCATTATTATTCATGTTATGACAAGTTGTTTTGTTCCTCCTAGTTGCGTATTATTGGAGTTTGGTCCTCAGTATATTTGTCTATCGTCTAGTCATCGCTCTCTGAAATGTGATTTCCAGCAGGCCCACCAAAGGACTTCAATATCAAGCATAATCACTTGGGCAGTGCATAGAAACATGTGCTGTTACATAGATTTGGACAGGGCGTGCAGGCCACATACATACTGATGCAGCATACACTTTCAGTTATTAAGGAGTGAACTAGGGGACCGAGGTGAGGATATTGCAGTTGAGTAATGGGAGAGTGCGTAATAGGGCACAAACACAAACAGCGAACATGTGCCTTAAAATACTGCAGTACAGCTGGTTGATACGAATGTACATACACCCAGAAAAGTCAGTAAATACAATAGTATGACATCTGATATGTGAATTAAGTGTGGCAATGAAAGAGGTACACTTTCCCACTGTCTTTGGCAGTGTACTAAAATTTAAAAATTCTGGGAAGAAATTAGAGAGTGTCTTCAGAATATACTTTCCATACAAACACCTCTGGACCCAAAGATTTTGATATTTGGTTTACACCAGCTAATCACAGCATTAAAAGAAAACATCAAATATTTGTAGAAATATTAGTGCTGGTGTTGGCAAGAACTTCACAATACCATACGCATCACGATACAGAGGTCACGATACGATTACATCACATTACATTGCAATATGATTCATATCACAATATATTGCAATATTCAAAATAGTTTACTGAAAAATGTAAAAACAGATGCAAGTTGCTGTGTATGATCTCGGTAGTCGTTATGAATCACATCTCATTATATTCATAATTTAACTGACAAATTGAGTCAAAGAAACTTATTTCAAAATTTCCTTTCTAATTGACTTGAATGGTATTGGAAAACTACCAAACACACTGACGCAGCTGCCATGACATCAAAAGGAAAAATGAAATTTAAATTTAGATTTAAATGTAACTGGTCACACTGAAACTGAAAACATGAAAATAAAGATCATAAGTGTTCTTTTGTGTCACTGAACTTTAAGGCTGGGTTTTGGCAAAGACTTCACAAAGCACATCTATGATACGATACAGATATCATGAAAATAAATATCGCGATATATTGCCGTATTGATTTTTTAGCACAGTCCTAAGAAATCTGTCTTTTATTGGTGAAAAGAGTTACTGCTCTGGCATGGAAAAACCTCTGCAGGCAGAGTACAGGTAAATGGATCTCAGAACTCTTTACTACTCTGCCTCTTGAGAAAATTACACACACTATCAAGGGTAAAAACAGTCACTCTTTGACAACATTTGGGGGTCTTTCATTCACTATCTTGGAAAATTTACTTGGCTCATTTCACAGACGAACCTGGGGAAACTCCGTCAGCAGCCTCCTCAGTGTCCAAATTTGTCAAAGCCTTTTAATTCAAAATTTTTAGCGGGAAAAAAAAAAAAAAAAAAAAAAAAAATTAGCGAAACTTGAGTATTTCACTGTAATATCCTCAACCATAGGCGCTTTGCTTGTGTTTTCTTGTTTTGTGTCTCTTTTTGTTGAATGTATGTTTGTGTATGTGGGGTTATTGTGTCTAGTTAAAAGATGCATACACAGGCTGCCATGTGAATTTGAAGGATATTTTTGTTTGAATGCATGCTGTTAAAATCAATGAAAGACACTGTTGGGAAAAAAAAAAAGAATTAACTATTATGAGAGACAGAGAGGGCATATTAAAAAAAATATCAGTGGATTTACTACCACATAATTTTCTCAGGGTTGTTGTGCATTCCCTCTATTCACTCTGAGCTGCAAACAGTTAGCATTACTTAGTCACAGCCCATTGCTTAGTAATGAGCATAAACAGAGAGTGAAAGAGAAAGGAAAGCAAGACAGATAGAGAGAAAGTGGGATAAAATGAAAGCGAGAGTAAGCACTGTGGATGACCTCAGTTATTCTATTACCCAGCAGGTCTCCCTCTGTCTGCCCAGTTCACTGAATCATGAGATCTGGATCGATGCATTCAATTAGCTCTCATAATTTTCCCTGAGTCACAAAGACCACAAGATATCCTCCTCATCCCAAAACACAACACTGCTGTAGAGACCCATCTACCCATCTACAGCAAAAACAATTGTGTATATATAGTGTGTGTGTGTGTGTGAGTGTGTGTGTGTGTGTTGGTGTGTGTGTAACAGGCCAATACTGGCGGATTTAATCATCAGTCAGCCTCTACAATTCAGGCTGCTTTCAGGGAATATCTTCATAGATTTTCCACACCCAGGTTGCAATCAACTTAAATGCACTTTAATTATGCTAAGTGCCTGCTCCTGCTTAGATCTATAGTGAATGACCAATTCATAACGGTCCTTGATAGCAGTGTGATGATGCTGCTGGGGCAAGATGGGGCGGGAGGCTGATTTAATCTGATCAAGATTGGAGAGAGCTGCTTTGCACAGCAGCAAGCCGAGGGGTTAAAATAAACCGCACAGCCTCCTTCTCCCTGAGCAGCGTGTGCCTGGTGGCACCGCATACCTTCTCCCAGGATGAAAACACACACAAGTGTGAGCGTTGCCTTGTCAGCAATGCTGACGGGGTCATCAAAGCACCTGTACAGGCTTGTCAACCTCAGTATATAAAACTCTGGAGAATCCTGAAATTTTGCTTCCCAATGCCACCCACTGCCAGCCTACCTGTCAGCTGACAACACTGACGCCACTGTTCATGGCCCTTAAGTTGTAATAAAGGTCCTACAGGTGTTTTAGAGAAAATAACCTTCTGACACGCTGGAAGCATGACCGAGTCCTGCTCTTGGAAATCAAGCTCATCACCGTGACATATGAGTTCCACAGAATGCTGAAGTGATATCGAACAACAGAGTGGGAAACATAACGTACACACTGACAAACTTTGTTAATTTTATCCCCAGCAACCATGCCGAACAAGCAGCAGAAGTTAAAGCTTTTAAACAATGTTTTGAGGTTGCAGCTATAAATGCAAAATGCTGGACATGTTTCCATATTTTCTCAGACAGAAATCACTCAGTGTGCCGCAGAGCGCTGGAATGAAGGGTTTCAAGGCTGTACATGATTAAACATGCAGTGAATCTCTCTGAGTCTAAACAAAACCAAAAAAACCAAACTGTTGCATCAGACTATATAGTTTTTATTTAAGCCAACAGGTAACACTGTATTCATTTGCAATTGATTGATTTATCTATTTTGTGTATTTCCCACTGGTATAAAGTTGGACCAAGATGATTAAATCTAAAATTCACCAAGTTTGAGATGGTTGTTCCACTAAAATAATGTATTCGTTATTGTTCAAATAAAACATCACTTTATCCATTAAAGGAGAAGCTAGTTTTTTTGCACACAAAGCCTTATAATGAGGACATTTCCGATCGTATACAATAGTAAACAGCAATATAATAAAGAATGGCGCAGTCCAAGAACTGGAGATCCATGCTGACATCACTGCTAGCTGAAAACAATGGAAGCTAGGGGCACATCAAGTGCTTCGACAACCTGTCAAAAAAATGTTTGTGTTTAAAGACGAGAATCACCAAAAGTCTAGTGGTGTCCTCACATGTTCCAACACTAAAACATGAAGCTGAACAGCTGTTCGTGTGTTTCCTGAAGCAGCTGAAAGAGCTGTTACCGGGTTAAAAGGTGTTGATCCACTTCGTGTTTTAGTGTCTGAAC
>JAPZDX010000021.1:5667822-5678198 GCA_029783625.1 Naso annulatus | reverse complement strand
GCCAGTAGTTTCTTTTGTAAACAGTCTCTTGGAACAGCTGATTTGCAACAGAAAGGATCAGTTGGGGTTTAGAAGTGGGTTTACTCAATGCAGACTGAAAAATAAATGGGTATGCTCTCTGTATACCTGCGAATGCCCTGCACTACGGCACTGGTCCTTGAGGCAAGATACTGGACCCCAAATTGCTCCTGATGGCTGTGCTGCTGGTGTGTGTGTGTGTGTGTGTGTATGAGTTTGTGATGAGCAGGTTGGCTCTTTGTAGAGAAGCCACCTGCTGTTAGTGTGTGAATGTGTGTGTGTGTGTGTGTGTGTGTGTGAATTGGTGAATGCTGACTTGTGCTGTGAAAGCGCTATGTGTTATCGGATGACTAGAAAAGCTTCATATGAATACAGTCCATTTACCTTCAATTATACTCTGTTATTGTTTTTACTAATTTTTTGTTGTTAGTGTGGAGCCCTTGTGTCCCACTAACCTTGTTGTCATATTTCAAATGCCTTGAATAAACACCAAGACCATCATGGTCTTTCTTTATTTCATTGCCCTACTTTCAAGATCCTCCCACTTGCAAACTGTTCAGAGAGCACTGTCCATAGATTCAGCTGGCCACTGTTCAGGCAAACACAGCCAAATTCTTCAGCAAGCGGTGCTTGAAATGCCACCCTATTTTCTGCTCGGATGTGCAATTTTGGTCTTTTCGTTCTGTCTGTCTGTTGAACACTTTGGCCCGGAGCGAGATATCTTGACAGCTACGGGCCAAATTGTTCATTAAATTTAGTACGGTCCCCAGGGGGTGATGCTTAAACCCTTGACATATAATCCAGCAGCAGCTTTAGTGCTCCATCTACTCCAGCACTCACACCAGACTGTTATATCTATTTGAGCAGACAGACATAACCTAAAGGCTCACATACCTGACATGTACACAACATACTCCTGCTATTGAAAGGATGAAGTTTTCTGTTCATCAAGTCAAGTAAAAAAAAAACAACTATGCACACAAGAAATTGCATCAACAACAGACTGCAGTCAAAATTTGCTGACTGCATTATTTTTTAAGTTAAGCCACACTACTGTGAAGACTGTAGAAACACTTTTGCTCTCAGTATGTTCTTTGTTGTGCGTAATGGGGATTGTTTGTATTTTCAACAATAGGAGCAGTGGCGCTAGTGGGAATGTCTATCTTTGTATCTTTTTTCTTTTTTTTAAATAAAAGAAATCTATTTATTAAGGGGACATACACACTTCCTGTCTTCACACAGCTAACATTAGCAATATGATGAAGTATGTTTTGGGAATACACACATATGACAACAGTGATTTTTTTTTTAACAGATTTGTTTAATTAGAAAAACCTGAAATCCTCAAGCAAATCTTTTGTCTAAATATACATTTCTTTTGTGTTTCAAACAAACATGCAACTCAAAAACACACATCCAGTGCAAATTTTCATGAATTATTCCTAATGTAACATTTGCAGTCTATGTCAAAGTGTTAATAATAAAAACAAGAATTTAGAAATAAAACAGCGGAACTAAAATCTCCCCTCCCGCCTGAGATTGATCTAGGAAGAGTTGCAGTTTTACAGCCATCTTGTTCCAAAGAAGGTAAAATGTTGGGAAGTGATAAAAGATTTTGTTATATTGTTTCTACCAGGGTAGCTTCCTTTAATATATTTGGGTGCATATGATTGTTTTGTGCAATGTTTAAGTCAGTGACTGCTCATTTCTAGACTTGCTCTGTTACTCATTAGCTCAGTTGTGTTACCAAAAAATGTACTATATCTGTAAAAAGTATTTTGCGGTTTTAGCCTTATAGGTATAAGGTACAGCTCACCTATGCTACTCTACTTCACTCTACCTCTACCTACTTCAGAGAGAGCACAGATGTTACTCTGTGTTTTTTACTGTCACTGCACAGTTAATGTTAAATTTATGTTCATCCAGAAATTATCAGACTGATTAACTGCCTCTTTAACTGGGCTTTTAATTTGCCGTATACCACAGCGCCCCAGCCTTCCCGAATGGTGTTGAGCTATTTGTATTCAGCAGTGCTGAGGATGTAAAGCTGCGGATGTGATTTGCTTCAGGTCTGCAAGTTGCTCTATAAATTTGGATGACAGACAAGTAGAATAAATACAGAAGCTTGCCAGATCACCACTGTATCCATTGCAGTGTTGACTTCCTCACCCTGGCTTAAGTATTTCCTCACTGCTATCAGTCCCCTGCCTCGGGGGAGCAGAAGCACTGAGTCAGTACGGAACAGACAGCTAATTTATGTGCTTTAAAGCTTTGCCTCGTTCCCCTTGCCACCTGGAAGTTTTGTGTTGTGCACATGTTCCCATAAGAGCTGAGAATGAGGGGCTCTTAACAGGCAGCCTCAGCAGCCTCTAGCCCTCAATTCCCCACAGCCTGCACAGCAGTCAAGGCTGATTAAGGGAACAGACGGATGCTGATGAAATGATTAGCCTGCTCCTTGCTCTGAATGCTGCCTGGGTTAAACAAGTGGCCTGAATATCATCCCAATACTGTATTATATCACTAACCTAGATATCTGCATCATGTAATAATGCAGCAGTGGATTTCGGACTGTGTGGGGTGTTTCAGCGAGCACTGGCAATGATGAGCAATAATATTAACACAAGGCTGTGCTGTATGCATGACTGAAAAGACAACATGCATTTGTTGTGTCCACTGAGAGAACATTACAATCCAGTAGTATTGCCTTTTCCACAGTCTGTGTTTCAGCTTGTCTGATGAAGAAACATGCCAGTAGGGTCAGAGTAACTAATCCACCTAGAAGGCGTCTTTTTGTAACTAGTATACACAAATGATTAATCTAGACTTAATAGTTTTATTAATTTCAGTCTATGGAGACAAAAATAAAGAAGGAAATGTCTTGAAGGGCAGAAATTGGGTATTTTTCAGTGATGATTGTGGTGTATTAGTAGTTGTTTGGGGAACACTTTAATTTGATAGTCCCTTGTTGACACTCTACAAGTTATCAGTAAATATTTAGTTGCATGTCAGCAGTGTGTCAGTTAAAATTCAACAACACTTAAACTGACTAGAATACTTTTATACAAAACATTAAAAAAATATTCAAATATTCTCAAATTTTGAAATTCCAAGGACACCCCAGCACTGGACAACTGGTATAAGGGAGTACTGAGGATACTTCCTCTGGGAAAATAGACCTGCGCTCTCCATGACAATGTGGAGGGTTTTAATTAGATATGGCAACCAGTTTTGGACTCAGTGGGTCCCTCTGGCTTGAACTTTGTTCTACCTGATTAATTACCTGGGAACTAACGACAGCACACCCTAGTAATTTGAAAGTTATCATGTCAGCCTGGCAGTGTGTGTCAGTGTGTATTTATTTATTTATATTGTGTTTTGCTTTGTCTGTCTATCTCAGTTGGGTTTTTTATTATATTCGTAAAGTTGTGAGTCCTGCTGTTTGTGTTTCGTTAAAGTGGTTCAGAATTCCAGAAGAAAGTGGTTCTGTATTTATTCAGATCTCTAACATGTGTTCGTGTATACATGTTTAAAATATATGTATATTATATATGTATACCTCAATAAAAAAGATCTAAGAAAATAATAATAATAATAATTATAATAAAAATAATAATAATAATAATTCAACAGACAAGTAACATGCAATCAACTAACTGCCAGGTGACTACAAGATGCATATCAAGTGGTCTACAGATTGGAGAAAGGTCCAGCTGAAGAATCAGACAACATGTTACCTCAAACCACTACAAGACACGCCCCTGATGTCTTTCCCCAAATCTAACCAAGTGGTTTTGGTGCCTCAACCGAAACATTTCATTTAATAAAAATTATTAATATGCATGTCCTATATTATCACTGCATGAATGTGTTCTGTGGATAGGTTATAGACTTTTACTGTTCTCAGCTGTTTTTAACTTTTTTTGAATAGTCCTAACACGTGTTTACAAATGCTTTGTGACAAATGTCTACTAATAGTCTGTTGATAGTCAACTATAGATTACTATCATGCTCTTGATCATATGTTGACATCACACTATTGACTTTTAACTTACAATAGTCAATAGCCAGTCTTAGAGGATGTTTACTCAATGTTGAATATTAGTTAATAACCTGTTGTAACAAAACATGTTGACGGTCAACAGGCATTTTTTAATTGAATATTAACTGACACACTGTTGACATGTGACTGAATATCTACTGATAACTCGTAGAGTGTCAACAGACAGACTGTCGAAATAAAGGTGTAAGTAAGATGGCTGCTTTATATACTTTCCTGTCTTAGAACTGGCATTCTGTTGACCTCATGCAGGTGATCACAGATTTGGAGGAGCAGCTGACCTCACTGACTCAGGAAAACGCTGAACTGAACCGCCAGAACTTCTACCTGTCCAAGCAGCTGGATGAGGCCTCTGACGAGAGAGAAGACCGACTGCAACTCAGCCAGGATGTGGACAGGCTGCGTCGGGAGGTGGCTGACAGAGAAATGCACCTTAACAACCAAAAACAGGTACCAGGCTGCTGGTGGCCATCTTGTTATGGGTATATATGTGTGTCTGTGTGTGCATGTTCTTACCTTGCTCATGTGCACATTCAATGCTGTGTTATGCAAAAAACGACATTCAGTCTCACTTCATGTAACATGGCGTTTATTTTCTTAGTGTCCAACTTCATTATTTTCACTCAAAGTTGAAACAAAATACAGCCATTGTTGAGCACAGTCAGAACTGTTTGATTTTTCTTATTAGCAGTGCATGTGGTTAAAGCTATGAACTTGAATCTCCTCTGGCTGACTTCAGCCTTCGACATACGCCCCCTAGTGTTTGTGGTGAATGTTACACTTAAACACAAAAATACATTCCCTCCACAATATTCAGTATATTGATCAATACTCTGATTATTTTTTTAATAGAAACCCTGTAGTAAAAGATACTTTGGGGAATTTTTGACCACTAGTAGTTATCCAGAACAGTATCTTTACATGAAGGCCTCTGTTTTGTTAGTTTCTGTTGTAGGCACAAAGGTGATGTGATGCGCAAACATGCCAACTGATTGAAGTGGAAGACTGTAGGACTGGTCCAAATGCCCTTTTACAGACTTCGGACATTTATTGGTGTTACTGAACAAACCTCCGAATGTCCATTCTCACAAAAATATGTTTAAAAATTAAGAATATTGTAAGCCTATTTAATGCTCTTTCGTAATCGAAAGCGACAGGACTTTCTTACTCTTAACAGTTTGTATTAAAAGTATCCCTGTACAGTATAACGCGATCACTGTTGATTGACTGAACCCAAGACAATGTGACTAGAAACTTGCTTTCTTTAAAACAAGCAAAAGTCACAACAACATTCTAATCTCTTAACAGACGGTAAAGCCTGGCCATATAAAGTGGAAAGTTACTTTTTATACAGAGATTACCAACCTGTATCAAGCAGTTTAATCAAGAGCAGTGAGGAGAATGTGCTTGTCCATTCCTTCCAAACTCCTTCTGTGGAAACAGCGAGATGTGCACTCTCTCACTGTTCCCCACAGTAACTGGAGAGAACACGGTGGTTCCATCTCACTGCTACCCAAGCAGAACTTTTTTGGGAGGGAGAGTTATCTAACCATAAATTACAAACAAATACAGCAGTACTGGGATGGTCTGACTAAATGTAGCCCATTTTCACTCAAAAATGCCTTAAAATAATTGAAAGGGTGATAGTAATAATAATTTAAACAAGCAACAAAACAACCTGAACCCTCCGACCTGTTAACAGCACAGGTTTTATATGTATCAACAATTAGGCTTGCCAAAAAGTTTAGAAGGAGT
Source organism: Naso annulatus (assembly GCA_029783625.1). Classification (NCBI taxonomy): domain Eukaryota; kingdom Metazoa; phylum Chordata; class Actinopteri; order Acanthuriformes; family Acanthuridae; genus Naso; species Naso annulatus. Next base: position 5,672,368 of record JAPZDX010000021.1, on the reverse strand, counting down.
CTATTAAACACTTTTCTTCAGACCTCAGAATACACTTGTGTGGTTAGGTAAGTAACAGTGAATGTTAACAGAAACATCTTTTTCTTTTATCCAGAAAACTTCACAGGCCGCCTTTAAATGAACTGTGATATGACATAGGACATAGAACTAGATTCCACACGCACTGTTCTGTTAGTACTGTTGTATTAGATATTTTTAGTTGAGAGCTGTTTCAGAGGAATTTGTGCCCTGACATGACTCACATTAATTTAAAGTGGGAACGGTTGCATTCGTCTGTCCATTCTCTCTCTGTAACACCTTGGATGGGTTGCTTATCTGTCACCAAGTAAATAAACGAACAGCTGACTTTTGGAACCAGTCACAGTGCTTACTACTGAGCCAACCTGTCTCCATACTCTATACTATGCTATATAACCTGTCACTATATGTATTTTTCAAATATCTGCTGAAATATGTGCTGTCATCAGTTGACAACTAAAAAAAAAAAAACAAACACACACAAAAAAAGAAACAACAGCTTTCTGCTTTTTCTGGTTCATGTTCCATCCCCCTCCCCGCTTCCCACTCACAGCCAGTCAGACGCCAGGTTTTCACTTACTCACATTATGCGATATCTCCACACTACCTTTGACAGGTGACCTAGACATCTCTCCCAGCTCTGACAGTGTTAAGTGTAAATCAGGCAAGAGAAACCCTGGGAATATTTCTGCATTGTTATGTCCTGTATTCTGGATGCAGCGAGGGAGAGAGCGCGAGCGAGGAGGCTGTGTAATGTGTGCGCGGCCCCTGTGGGAGGATATGTGTGTGGGTGTCCAGCAGCGCTCTCGGTCCTGCTGGTTGTGTAACAAGCATTGGAAGTCATACGCGAGGGATGGGGTGGTGTGTAGGAGGGATGTGTCATCCCCATCACTCCCAGGTCGTGTCAGCTGTGGAAGCGTTGGACTTCAGAGGGCCTTGCAGTAGCATAAGCTATATTTGTCTCTCACTGCTTTGTCTAAAGACATGAAACACAGTGTTTTGTGTAGGCCCTGTGAATAACACAGAAAAATGTTCTGTCCAAACATGTCATTTTAATAACTCCACAGGAGTGCTAATGCTGTGTTTGTGAGCACAGTTTTAGAGTTTATGTTAAAACTGACGATGCACAAAGTCATTTACGTGGTAAGTTTACCAGTTAACCAAACTTTAAATTCCTTGCAACTCGAGTGTTCGATGCTTTGCTACTGCAGATGAAAATCCTGGAGAAAAGGCTGCACACCACTGCCCATATAATCACTCATCACAGCCTGTCAGTAGGCAGAAATAATAAACTAAGACCAAAAAGGTGACAGTGGTGGAGTGTAACAAAGCACATTTACTCAAGGGCTTTTCTTAAGTACAATTTAAAGGTATTTTACAGGGGTACTTCCTTTACATGTACAGTAAATGCATCCCTGTAGTTTGCCTCAATTACATTTTACGGGAATTTTAATTTTAAAGGAGAGCTGTTATACTTTCCCATCGTTTCTGACCTATCAATGTTGTTACAGTGTTGGATACTCGTGTTAAACGATGCCAGTGTCACTTAATGAGGTTCATGCATTTGGAAGTGAGCCCTGCAAGCTGTTTCAGTTGGCTCTGCACACTGTGTTTTACAGTTTTTTTTAACAGTGTTTGTCCAGTGACGTCAGTGCGTGCTGGATGGCCTTATATGGGCATGCCAGCTCGTGCAGACAGCGCTGTGCCTGACTCTGCTTAGGCACCGCTGTACTCTGCTCTCTGCTTCAGGGATTACTGTCAGCACTTTATCGGAGCCATCTCCAACAAGGAGGCAAGCACCAGACAGAAGTTGATGGGGTTTCCGTTTCTTGTGGATTTATTCCGTGTGGATTTATTTACTTCCTCAACATGAACGCATAAGCGGGATTAACGGGTAAATTGCTGCTAAAGGACCGCATGTTGCTTTGTAGTGTAGAAGAATTACAAGTGTAAGCTGTTAGTAACATTTTATCATCGTGTATCGTGTTCTAGCTGTGTTTATCTAGTGTCAGTAAAGCGATTGTGAGTACAGCAGAGTGTGAAGGCATGAGAGAAAGGGGAGGAGTAACCGACACAGACCATTTAGAGAGAATGCAGAAAATAGAAGTAAGAGGGAGAGTGCAGGAGTCACAGTTGTCTGAAGATCTACAGACTTTACTTTTCAGTCAGTTGAGTCCAGCTGCTCAACAGGAGTCCAAAATCAAAAGCCAAGACCTGAAAATGAATGTAATATGTCTTCTTTAACTTAACCACATTTATTTTCTAAAGCAAAAGTTACATTTTAACATGTAACAGTAAAATTAGCTTCCTGTTGACCAGCTACAACATCAAAAGTCTACCCACATGATAAATATCACTTAAAGTAAACAAATATATTACATTTACTAGTATACTGTAAAGGGCAATTTCCCTGCAATATTTACATACTTTTAATACTTCTGTATTGAATGTATCTTTAAATCTTGGTAATGCAGCTTTAACTGTTTAAACTGTCCGAATCCAATACTGCACCATGGTCAGGTGATAATCATTTTTACATGATGCAGATAACCCAAGCTGTGGGATGAAGGGCACTCAGTCATTGTCAGCCTAAGAGGTACTGTTCCTACCCTCCTTAGAGGAAGAGAGAGACCAGTAAACAGTTTCCCTAACCCACTGGAGAAAATTTAAATCAAAAGGTCAACATTTTCAGTATCAGTAAGAATTTGCCACAGGCTAGCTTTACTTATTTTATAGGATATACTAATCAACATGAGGATAAGTATTCATTTCTTTATCAAGAAGCAGTGGTAGTTTTTTGTCTGTAAATTTGAAGCCGTTGAAATACAATGCTGTCTTTATAACTCCTTTAATTAAGTTGCCTTTCTTGCTGAGAACAGCTGACAGCCTCAGGTGTTGAGCTCAGTTTTTGGCACAGTTGGTGTTTCTCATCTAAGTCCTCTTTTGTACCAGAACCTTGAGACACTGAAGACCACGTGCACCATGCTGGAGGAGCAGGTGATGGAGCTGGAGAGCCTGAATGACGAGCTGATGGAGAAGGAGAGGCAGTGGGACGCCTGGAGGGCAACCCTGGAGGAGGAGAAGAACCAGGCTGAGCGGAGGACCAGGGAGGTCCAGAGACTGCTGGACACGGAAAAACAGAACAGGTTACAAGCACAACCTGAACTCTGTGTGGAAGAACCATTTAATTCTATGTCCAGTTAGTGTTGTACTTCGGTTTACTGGACAAACTTAGGCAAGGTCAGCACCTTGATATGTTTGTATCGCAGCTCCAGTTGAGGTCAGAGGACTCAGAGCAAAGTTTCTCCACCCATGTTGGCTTCAGTAATTTATGACATAATTTAACCTCCGGACATTTTGAGAAAGTCTTAAGAGTTTCTTTTCTCTGCACTGGAAAAAAATTCTTCGTTCTGAATGTTGATGTTGCTATCAGCATTGGATTTGGCTCCCTCCGCCTACACACACTGAATGCAACAGGTTTAGACATATTCTCTAGGGTTTGTCCAAAGGTATTCTGGGAAATGTATAAAATTATTTCTGAGTTGGTGTAGGCTGGGTGGTGATGAGAAGTCGGTGCACAGAATGCATATTAAAAGATGTCTTTACTTTTAATCCGAAATCAAAGTCTCCACCCTTGCAACTGTGTAGAAATACAAGAATATGTACCCAAGTCGAGCATGAAAGTGGATTTAATTTATTTGATGTAAATGACAACTGTAAATTAGTTAGACAAAAATAAACATTACAGTTTAACTGAAAGAGTATGTATTTAAAGAATGAAGATAACTAATGTCAACAGTGGTTTTGTGCTCCAGGCTTCGTGCAGAGCAGCGCAGCTCTGAGTCCCGGCAGGCTGTGGAGCAGGCAGTTAAGGAGCACAAAGCTGAGATCCTGGCCCTGCAGCAGGCCCTCAAAGACCAGAAACTCAAAGCTGAGAGCCTTGCCGACACTGTAAGCATAACCACGCTGTTGAATTACTTTTGGTGGTTAGCAGGTGTTACAGCAAACTCTCTCTGCTTGCCATTCTTAGCTGAATGATTTGGAGAAGAAACATGCCATGTTGGAGATGAACGCCCGCAGTTTGCAACAAAAACTTGAGAGTGAGAGGGATCTGAAGCAGAGGCTGCTGGAGGAGGTACATTAATTGTTTTTTTATGCATTATATATGGATTTTAGTGTTTAAGTTAGAGCTGTCAAGATATATTTTTTTTTAAATGAAATTAAAAAATGTATTGCAATTATTTGTATTTTTTATTGCAGGTTTAAAATAGCATTATTTACATTTTACTACAGACTTTAAGTCCATATTAATAGATAAAGAATTCCTACCAGTGTAACTTGATTTGGAATCAAATGTCAACTGGAGTACGTCTCTAGCTTAAGTCATGTGCAGTAACAAGGAAGAGATGGAAAAAAAGAGAGAGAGAGAGAGAGAGAGGGAGAGAGACAGGCAGCACTCGCCCACTGCTAGTTAGCATAGCTCAAACACTGGTAGTCAATAGAAAGTGCTAGCCTGCCTCCACCTAAA
>JAPZDX010000021.1:5580044-5594406 GCA_029783625.1 Naso annulatus | reverse complement strand
GTCTGATACAATAGTAATAAAGCATCTCAACTGGGCCTCTTGCTCGTCAAACTCTGTCACTGTGTGTGTGTGTGTGTGTGTGTGTGTGTGTGTGTGTGTGTGTGTGTGAATGCAGTCTCACCCTGAGCGTGGCCCTGGTTCGGGGGCTGGCTGAGGCTCTGGCCTAGCTGGTCCAGTAGCCACAGCTGCATACGGATGAAGGGCTCCCTGCCTTTCTGGGTTAGCTTGCTCCAGGGTTTGGGCCGGGACAACATGTCGCTCACGCTGCCCTGAGAAAGCCCCAGCACCTGCACCGCACAGCTCAGGTTAATTAAATGTGACTACACCTGCTATATATAACAGCATTAAAACCAATGCATTAGTGATCACTGATTGTCCAAATAACTATTACAAAAGAAAAAAATCAGTTTGCTCTTCACATCTGGCCTCAGTGATACAATTTTAGCAAACAACCACTAGAGGGAAGCATTTCATCATGAAAGTCTGAATGTCAGGGCTGTTTTAATGCAGTCATTTAACTGACAGCAGCAGCACATTGCATGGAGATATAAACTCAGTGCACAGTGGAGCAGAGAACTAATACTTTTTTAGCTGCTGTGTGATTTGTATCATTGATCAAGAATTAATCTACAGCAAATGTTTTTAAAAGTAACTTTGTCTTTTTCTTTCTTCACCTTTTTTTTTTCGATTAATGAATGAAATCTCAACACACACCTGAATGTGCCAGAACAATTGGTTTATATAAAGTGGAACTCAGTTTAAAAACATTTTACTACAGTCATATTGACAGTTGAGTATTCACAAATATGATTACCTCCCGCTGAAAGGCGAGATTCAATCCTGGAAGCCTTAATATGATCAAAATGTAAAAGCTGCACCATGAAACCTAAATGTGTTATCTGCTCCACAGAGGCTGAACTGTGACAAATGACAAAGGTACCTTGGAAACACACACATAATATGTGGGGTTAAACTAGCAAAACTCATGCATGCAGCATGCTTTAGCTTTCAGGTAAAAATTCAAATAAAATATAGTGTGGTTAACACATTTTTCTTCCTCAATTTCCTTGATTTCTCTATTTGCCGCATTGATCCGCATTTTTAGAGAAAAGTCACAGTGGACCTACGGATGACCTGAAATTTAAGAAGACATTTTTCTAAAACTGGTATCAGTTATTTGAAAAGCCTTTTTTGCTTTATTCCTCATTCAGCCACAATTGACTGAACCAGACTGAGATGATTGAACACAGACAGACTGAGCCGCAAAGGAAATTCCAGAAGAGATGAGTTGTTGAAATTTATCTGTCTGTAAAAGCGTACAAGGCTGCTGAACCACAGTGCGGTAGCGATCTACACGGAGGAAACAAAGGCATGCGTAAACTCATGACCAGCTTCTGAAGCTCTACAAGGGCGCGACAACGGAAGATCACAGCAGGACATGCGAAGAAATGCAGACCTCTGAGCTGAGGTCAGTGTTAATGACTGCACAACAAGACGAATGGAAATATAAGACTCAAGGGAGAGAAGCAAACAGGAAACCACTGCTCTCTTTTCATTCATTCATTTGCAGAAAAGCTGGGATAATGTTCCACGCACAGAGAAACTTTTTAAACAATGCAGTCACTGTTACCTGGTGTAAACAAACAGCATTTTAGACTAATGACAGTTCTCAACACTACACAGAGCTTCCTGAAGAAAGAGTCAAATGTTTTGTTCAGGATGGGCTTTAGGAAACACGATGTTTGTTGAGTGCCAAAATATTCTTAGAGAGGAGAAACCAGTCATCTGTCCTCGAGCTGTGCTGAGCCATGAGGCAACAATCCAAACCACAAAAGCAGATCTGAGGACGAAAATCAAAAAGTTCTGGACTTGCCAAGACGACGTCCTAAAATGAACTCAACAGAGACAAAGTGACTCGACTGAGGAGCTTCAAATGTGTCGAAAATTCTTCCACAGCAACGTGAAAAGCTGATATGAAATAAGAGGAAGTGTTCTGCAGAACGGCGAGGTCTGTTTTTACATCTAAAGGGGGCTTTGACCTTTTACATGGATTTGATTATTTAATTACTTTCTTCCCTCTTATGAGATGACTAACAGGATGTGTTTCGTGTTTAGTCTGCAAACATTATGCAGTATTACCTATAGTCTGAAGTAGGCCTGAGCAATACAGCTGAAAAACCTTTCATGGTAGTGAAGTTTCATATTGGTCGATATCGATAATTATTGATCATGTAGGTTGTGACTGACGGCTTGTTGTGCCTTCTAAGGGGCGGAAGCAGCTAAGTTGATAAAATGAGTAAATATCACAATATTTTTGATCACATATATCGATACTGAGACAGTATTGTAAGGATGACTATTGGTGATTTCACAAAATACTAAACCAATGACTATTTGATAAATAATCATCAGTAATGTGGATAACTGGGTAAAGGTAAATAAAAAAAAACAGTGAGAACAGTCTGCCACATCACTTTTACTGTAATGAAGCCTTTTCAACCAGAAACGGTCAACACTGACGCCATATCACGATGTAACGATATCCAAAATCTGTCGCAATAACTTGTCTCACATCACGATACAATAACGAAATATTGCCCAGCCCTAGTCTGAAGTCAACCAGTGTAGCAAAAACAGCTAAACATGGAGGATAGAAATCTTCTATCATGGCACAGCACTTAATATTAACTGCTGCTTCTATTGCAGCATTAATGTGTTTTGATTTTCTTACTAGAAAAAAAGAAAAACATCCGACCTTTTCACCAAAGATCCTCTGACAGATGCCGTTCTTCGCCAGCTTCTCCTTCACCTGCCTGGTCAGCTCAATGGTGTCCACCTCCCGGTACATATACATCTCATACTGCTCTGGAGTCAGCGGCGGCACGGTGGGCTTGAGTGCACGCGGGATGTAGGCTGGATAGTAAGAAAGCCTTCCTGGACCCGGGCCGGGAGACTCTCCGCTTATCGATGTGTCTGACTCCACTTTCACCTCCACTGGCCGGCCCAGCCCCAGCTCGTCCTCGGCAGCAGATGCCTCCTCGCTGTTGGGGAGACCCTCGCCGTTCTCTAAACGGGGCCAGGGCCGGGGCAACGTGGAGGGCCCCGAGGAGGAGGAAGACAAGGAGGGAGAGACTGAACTGAAGGGCCGAGAGCTTCCTCCGCCTCCGAGCACCATCGAGCCCCGCTCCTGAGACCAGTGCTGGTCGAAGTAGGTGCCAGCTTCACCGATCTCTGACTTGACTTTGCGGATGATGTTTTGGACAAAGGCGGCTGGGGAGAGAACACTGAGGGGTGTCTGAGGGCTGCTGGTGGGGTTTGCCATGCAGACTGTGACACAGCCTCCTTCCTCCTGTTTGATGGAGATGGGTAAATTCAGGCCCCTCGAACGCTCCAGGGGCCCTGGACGCTCTACCTGAGCTCCTGAGCTGGCAGTCGGGGCCCTCCCACAGGCCTCCATCTCCATCAGAGCGTGTTGCTGGGCCTCCATCTCCCTCCTGGCCTGTTCTAGGATGTTCTTTATGGTTTCATCAGAGCTGCTGCCTGGCCCATTACTGCTTCTGCCAGACGAGCTGTTCAGAGATGATTTGCCATCACCTAAACAGGAACGATCCAGACAGCAAAACACGTTCTCAGATCCACTTTCCAACTTAGATGCAATAAATTTGTGATTGAAATCTATAATAAAATCTGTAAAAATCAATGTCAGCAAAAGAAAAAAAATAAAAATCAATCAATACGGCTTTTAAGTATGACTCCATCAGCAGCTCCATCCTCACCTCCCCTCTGGGACTGGATCTCCTTCTTGGCCTGCTCCAGGATATTCCTAATGGCGTCGTCTGACCCAGTTTCAGGAGTTCGGATGCGCGGAGTGATGCTCCCTGCCACAGAGGGTAACAGAAAGAGATAGAGGGGAGAGGAGGGGGGTGAGTGGGATGGTTGATCAGAGAGCAGTTCCAAGGCTTTGCTTTTGACTGGTAGATCAATGGCTGCCTTTGAGCGCGTGCTGTCTGAGGTTGCAGTATACGGGAAGCTCAACTTTCAAAAGCTGTGAATCTAGGGAGAAAACAAAGTTTTAAAGTAACACTACAAACATGGCAGAGGAAGCCGCAAACACGTCAAGGATGAGGTCCAAGTAGATTAGAAGGTTTAAACGAACACGGGTCCAGAAGCCAAGTCACCAAAATAAGATGGAACGATTACATCTGATCTCAAAACATGCCGTGCATAGAAGCTTCATACACTCTGTAATCCCTTAAATACTCTAAACACTTGTTCTTACAAGCAAGTCTTGTTTTGGCTGCTTTGGCCACCTGTTTAACTTTTACTTCTAAAGCATCTATTTTCAAGACAAAACAAGAGTGAGGGTTAAAGTTCACAGACTGTCTGCAGTGAATTACAGTTGGCTGATGCACAACTACTTGCTAGTTCAACTTTAACCTGCTCTTTACCTGGCTGATTGTCAACAAATCTCATTAAATGGCTGAAAATCAACCAAGTCAAGTCATTCCTACTGAATTAATTCCTACTCAAGTTTAAAAAGAGTCGTTTTCTAAAACTGTTGAGTACTGTAGTTTCTAGCAGACATTACTCAAACACGAGTAAATACTGTATTTACTGTGGAGTATTTTTAGATGCTGATTAACTCCAGCAGTAGAGCGGTGTGTGTGTGTTTGTGTGTGAGTTTGTGTGTGTGTGTGAGTTACTCAAAATATACTACAGTGTCTGTTCAAGCAAATGAAGCAACATGTCACTCACTGATGTATAACGATGGAATGAACGAGTTTGGCTTCATTCAGACCAAATCAGGTGATTCAGCAAAAACGCAGGTTTTCACATTCGTTTGAATGAGGCCCTGTCCATTTCGGCGGTGGCAGTCCAAGCTGCAGCGGCTTCTCAAAAAAACACGTAGCCAGCTGCGGCGAGAAACCTGAAACCGGCTCAACTTTTTTTTTTATCAAATGACACACACCACTGGACAACCCTGCCGTGTTTTTGCCAGACCACTTGATTTGGTCTAAATATATCCTTAGATACATTTGGCTGCAAACACAATACTTGTTAGTTGGATAAATCCATTGATTTTTGTTCTTTCATCAATTTGGTAACATTAAGACAAATTAAGACATTATATAATACAGACTTACCCTGTAACTGTCGCTGTAAAAGCATGCAGTCCACATTTGAGCTGACGGTTTAGAAAATATGTTGTTTTTTTTAAAAGGTAGAGTCAGAAGGATTTTCCTAAAAAATAAGATATAGACTTATACAAAAGTAACACGGCTAACTTCTGGGCCTCTGTAAGTGTGTGGTGGTGCCTGTGTATGCAGACACACTGCCCTCTGTCTGTATTTTGATGTTTTGGCTGACTAAGGAAGAGACTGGGAGTGGAGAGGGTGCGTTTCCCCCAGCCAATGACAGCGCGCAGGTGAAGCACTCAGACCGGAAAGAGCTGTGGATGTGGACGTAGAGGCGAGGAAAAGGAAATATAGCCCTAGTGAGGTGAAAGTGCAAATAGATAAAGCTTGTTCCAAAATAAGATTGAATCTCAAGGGGATGAAGAGCGACGCAGAGTTGGCCTGCTTTCTGTTGGACAGGTAGGTGCCAAACACCAGCAGTTAGCTTGTTAGCTTGCTAAATTTTTGACTTCTCCAGCAAAACAAACGTAATATTCCAACGTAACTTGCTGTGTAACGTTAGGTAAGCAGGATATCTGTACACATAGTACAAGTTACGATACTTCTGGTGCGTTGAGCCGGGAGGAGGGACCCAATTTAAATGATGCGTTTACAAGTAACAATGAACAAAATCCTACTGACTCCACCTTTAATCTGTCTTGACTGCTCTTGTTGTAAAGTTGTATGTCTTGACTTTGTAAGTGGCCAAAACAACAAAAACAAATATAATCGGTTGGTCTTTTTCAAAAACGTGTTCTCATGTCTTTCCCACTCACCTCTCTGGCGGACCTGGATGGTCCTGAGTGCCAGGATGTTCTGTTCATCAGAGAGGAACTGCTTCATCTTAATGAAAGGTTCTTTGCCTTTCACGGTCAACTTTCTCCAGGGTTTGGGTCTTGCCAGGATCTCACTGACTGAGCCCTGCGAGAGGCCGAGCACATAGTGGCCAAACACACGCTGGCCAATGTTATGCTTCAGCAGCTGCTCCTTCACCTGAAAGGCGATCTCTGCTGTGTCCAGGTGGTCCTCGTCTCCTGCAGTTGAGCTGCCACTTTCCGACTGGTCGCTGGGCAGCCCGGCGTCAATGCTGCCCGCCCCCGCCGACCCTTGGTTGGCGGACATGAGGGCGACTTTGGCTGCATAGAGGGCGGTGGGGAAAGCCATGAGGCCCTCCTTTTTAAAGTGAGGAGAGAGGAGCTGCTTGTGATGGATGTGGTCTGCCGACAGTCTGTCCCCACTGCAGGGCGACAGGGAGAAGGGACGCGGTAGATCGTGGCTGGAGGAGGAGTTGTCCAGAGTCGGGGGGCCGGGGCTGGGGGAGGCACGGCCATCCGCCTGAGAGGAGGACGAGTGGGAGCTGGGCAGCCTGCCGGTCTCCCTTCCTGTATCCTCAGACTGGTCATCATCTGACGGCAGAAAAATACACGTTCAATGACCAACACCGTGTTTGACACCCAGAGCTGCAGGGCTTTGACACAAGTATAATAAAAACTTATTGTATTCAGCTAATAACAAACATTTCACGAATTAACTCAAAGTGTACATCTTACAGGCTCAGTTTAAGCAGACACTTAAGTCTGAAAAACACAGGCTCAGAACTAAGCTGACCAACGAGTTTCAAGCAATAAGTGAACTATGGGGAGTTTTTATGGGTGCACTCACACTTGGTCCAGTTGTCTCGTACTGTGCTGAAGCGCAACTGTCCCCCTCCCCTCCCCCTCTCCCCCCATTGCCCTGCACTCACATAGCTCCAGTCTAACCGTTCCTGAGCACGCTGGGGCTACCTCATCTATGAAGTGCAACCTGTATTTTTATATATTGAACAACAATTTTTTATCATCTTGTAATAAAATTTCTAAATTGTTTTCATGGTATAAGCGTCTAAAAGACAGTCTCGGATTTTTCCTCTGCTCTTTATCTGGACTTTGTTTGCTGCTGTCTGCCTGGCATGTGCATCTATACGAAGTGTTGAGGAGTAACTACTTACATGCAATGAAATTTCATAATTTAATTACAAAATAGATGCAATTGTAATCAGTTACAATTATTAAGAAAAAATTTGTAATCAAATTACAGTTATTCTTAAAAATGTCAATGATTGCAAAGGGGGTTACATCTGAATATTTTCTGTAAAAAGCTTAGGCTATACACTGAATAATGTTCATTTTGTTGTTTTGCATGTTTTTGATATGCACACTGTTAAGTAAACTTGATGCTTTTGATTGGTTCTCTTGTTTGAATTTGCAGCGTCCCATGTCTGCCACCGCCTTGTTTAAACATTTGAAAATGATTAAAAGATGAAAACATTTGTTAGAAATTTGAAAAAGTAATCAAATGTAATAAGTTACATTACTTTGATAAGGCAATTTAAATAATTAAATTATTTATTACATTTTAAATAGGGTAACTAGTAATCTGTAACCTACTACATTTCAAAATGTAATAGGTTACAACCAAGCCCAACTCTTCCAGCCTTACACACTGGTCAAACAAAGTGGCCTTTGGGGGTCAAACGTGCTTCGGCACAGTACAGATTGCCCTGTGTGAGTGCACCCTAAAGATAGCAAAACTTACTGCCTCCCATCGGGAATCTAATGTTAAACTTTTTCAAACAGATTTTCACAGAAAGAAAACAAAACATGAAAGACGTTTATTTTACCGATGCTGTGCAAAATTCGGGCCTTATCCACCAGGTATTTGTGAGATGGAAGAAAGGCCTCCTTATCCAGCAGGAGAGCTTCTGCAGCCTTGGCAGAATCCTACACTCGCACACACACACACACAAACACACACACACACATACGCAAACACACACGCACACATGCACGCAAAAGCTGTTAATTTTTGATTAATCAGTTACAGAGGCTGTAAATATCCTTATAATAAATGACGATCAGTGAAGCATTCAATGTTGAAGTTTTTCTTCCCTGACAACAAGGAAACATTAGGGAGAAACCAAAGGCTTGCTCGCAGGTGAAAAGGAAAATGGTGCAGCAGCAGCAGCATATCTACCTGAGACGAGCTGCCATTTGCTGAAGCCAGCTTCATGACCTTCAGGATACTACAGACAAACACACATGCAGACAAAGTCAGTTTGTTGGATTTAAATTCACATCATTACGATGGTTCAAACATTTTGTCTTCACCAAAATGATCACCTGAGTTCAGTTTTAATCTCTTCATAGTCCATCTGGGATTGCAGTTTAGCTTCTAATCTCTGAAATGGAAGAAGCAACACAGCAGATTTTATTCCATCTTAATTAAGAATTTCATGAGTTATCAAAGTTACTAAGGACTGAGGAGGTGTTTGTCATGTTCTGTCACTTCTCGTGTGTCAGAGTCACTCACCTCAATAGCTTCTGTCTTATAGGCCAGCTGGCGTTCCAGCTCGAGGATCTGATTGGCCGAGGTCTCTTGAACTTCCTGCAGTGTGAACTGAAGCCTCTGGATGTTTTCGAGAAGGCGGAGGATTTCGCGGTCTTTGGCCAGCAAAGCAGCCTCCAGCTGGGAGGGCAACACCTCTCCCTTCTCATTCTTCTCCTGACAGGGCGAGAAGAAGACGCGACAAAGGGTGTGAGGAGGAAAGAAAGTGATGAAAGGATTGACGAGTGGCGAAAACGTACGAGCCTGTAAATTACAACCTCTGCGGTGTCAAATTATTCTGACACTTTGACAGTTAAGGAAATAACTTAAGCAAAGATGATGAGGAAACACTTCAAAATATATTCACTCTTTTTTTTTTTTTTTTTATGTGATTCTATTTTTTAAGAAATATTTAAAAACCAGTTGGAAGTTGCTTTGCAGATCTCAGTGTCTGATCTTGTAATTTGATCATCTGTGTAAAACAAATACGCATGTCTTTCAAGGGGACATATTAATATAATTATCTGTTGATAATGAATAAAACATATTTGACAGGTGATCAAGGTGAAGAGAGTTTTTTGTAACACTTCTTTCAAAGCATCCCTCTATAATGCATCATGAACATAATTATAATGCCTTATAATGCACTTAGAGTGCTGTAAATTATATGTTAATAATGTGTTATGATGTATTGTACAGACAAGCGTCAAAGAAAGTGTCACTGTCTTGGTTTTTTTTTTTTTACATCAGTTTGTCCTTGCTTTGGGTCGGACAGAAATACAGTATTTGAAAGACTAAATTAGACAACTTACTGTCTAATTTAAAGATATAATAACGAGTTAATCATTCTTGTTAGGTTGGTTAAAATATAATGGCTACATTCAAGAAGTTACTGATAATATTCCACAGTTAATTTGTTGATTTTTTTTTCCTCTTATTTTGTTGCATTTGTCGGGTACTGAGCAAGCAATGTTGTTGTTTTGTTACTTTATTTTAAGTTTTTACATAACAAGAGTTCATAAAGTCTGAGTCTAAGAATAAATCTGTTTTTTCAATTGGCTGAACAGAAAATGTGCCTCAACCACAGCAGCTTAAACTTCACAAAGAGGTTAAAATAAAAAAAGCATCCCACCTATTAGACATAGTGCAGACTCACTACAAACTTATTTCTGTTAAAAAAAAAAAGTTAAGTTGATTTAGTAACTTAAAAGTTGCCAAAAAATAAAAATAAAACAAGCATCCAAGAAGTGAAAGCAGTATTCAGACCTTTTACTCAAGTAAACGTAGAATTATCACAACTTAAAAATACTCTACTATGAGTAAAAGTCTTGCATATAAACTTTTAAACAGAACTATGGAGTATCATTAACAAAATGTACTAAAAGGAAAACGCCACTTTTTGGGGAATTCACCTAATTCATCCAAAATCCTGATGTAAAACGAGAACATAGATCCCTTCCCGTCTTTGTGTGTTTTGCACATTCAGTGGAAGTAATGTGAAGATGCCTTTACTGCCCTCTAAACAAGTGGTTCCCAAAGTGGGGGTCGGGACCCGACGGGGGGGTCATGAGACACGGAGGAAGATGCCTCCCATAAACGAATTTTTAAGATAATTAAAACTCCATATTTTACCAATTATTGTAGAAAATCTGGTTATATTTTTTAAAATTGCTTTTGTGTTGTATTGATGCCTGAGTTTTTATGGGGCAATAAGTACGTGTGCACAGCTGTGCCCAACAGTGACAATGTCTCTACAGTGTGATGAATATTCAGGTCACAACATGCAGATGGAGCATGTTAGAGATTTTTGAATGTGTTTTAGAGGGTTTGGAAGGCAGTAAGATGTCTCCAAATCACTTCCATTAAATGTGCAGAGCTGCTCGCTTGGGGCAGGTATCTATTGAACATGCAGAGAAAGGAAAAATATCTAAGTATTATATTATTACACATTAATTTTGTTATGAATGAGAATTTTAATGTCATAGTTGCTCATTAGCCAACTATCTATGGTCAACAATGGTAAAAAACTGTTGAAAAAGTCATATTTAACACAGCATTATTATATTATGCATTTTTAGAATATATGACATTGATCATAGTTTGTAAGTAAAATCTGCAAAGCCACTTGGTGTAGTGGAGTACAAAGTAGTATACTGTATAATGGAAGTAATCAAGTCACGTCAAAAACAAAACACTGCGTGGATACGGCCCAAATCAAAAGGCACAGAGGGGTTTATGTTATTCTTACCCTGCTGCTGCCCTCTGCTGGATGGCAGTTCCCTGTGGTGGCACTCTGGCTGCTGGCTAACTGCTCCTTTAGCCTCTCCACTTCCCTCTGGGCCATTTCAGCTCTCTGTGTACAGACATGGTGCTGCAGTGTTACAGTTTCATACAGCAGCCACATCATTGGTTTATGAGATGATCAAGGTGACAGCAAACACATAAATCAAAGGAGGCTCGCAGATTTTAAGGCCGTGTGAAAACTGGAGCAGGGGCCCAAGCAGACGATGCAGCCTCGGTCTGTTCTGCTGAGGGGGCTGTTTAGTCAGCCCACTTTATTCCCCAAACTGTTTACCTGCTCTGTCACACCCGGCCTGCTAATTAATGATTCATTTTGAGAACATTTATCTTGGAGCTGCTGGCAGAGAGCAGCAGAGTGAGGGAAAGAGGGAGAAGCAGAAGGGAGAAGAAAGGAGCAGAAGAAAAGAGCCATCACCAGGAAAGGAAGCAATCAAGGCAGTGAGATAACTAAGAACCCCGGCGTTCAGCACTCCAGCATCAGACGCGCTCGGCAGTCTCCTGTTCGCTTCTGAGCGGAGCCGTGCTGCCAGAGCGCGCCCACCAACGGTGGCTCAGGTTTACAATCGCTAATCACACTCTCAGGGGATGGGAGGTGGAAGTGGGAGGAGAAGTGGGGTGGGAGGGGGGGCACAGGACGGAGGGTGTCTAATTAAAGCCAAGGCTTGATTACAGGAGTGATTACCTTAACGAAGGAGCATCTCAATCAGAGAAGTGCGGAGGAAGACAGTACTCACCTGGTTTGCCTTCTCGAGATTCGTCATGATGGTGCTGACCTCCTCTGCCCTGAAACACACGCACAGAAACAAAGCTGCAGGATTACTTCCACTCTTCAATAAACAGCAAACGTGTCAAAAACAAAGCCCCCATTTTTCTTACTACACATTTCTTTCCTCTAATTCTGTAAAAAATAAAGCATGACAGTTATAATTCACTTTTTCAGAGGCAGTGCTCTTAAAACATGTATCTTTTTTACCATTAACATTTCAGAAAATCTAAAAATAAAGGGTTTTAAACCTTGAGCAGACTTATAATAATATACACAAAGCAAAACCAAATAAAAAACAAACAACAAAAGTTTAAAAAAAAGGTAATAAACCACTTGTTCTATATGGTTCTGCAAAAGTTAGCATAATATGCAGGCAGGTACACACAGCCACTGTTAACTGCTCTGGATTTATTTTTATTGAAGGAACTTGCAGTTCTACAGCTCTCTACAGTTTGTGCTTCAGTGCCTCCTTAAACAAAAACTAACCAGGACTGGTGACCACATCGCAACACTGCTCAGCCCTCCAACAGCACATCATGTCTGATGGTGAAAGGCGACAATCCTCATCAAAAGGTCTTACTCAGCTTTAAACACACTTCTCTTCACTCAGCTCAGGTATACAGACTCGATGAGGGTAGATTTAATATCAGAAAAACCTCTCTGTATAGTAAACATTATTTAATATTGATTTATTTACTTGTATCTATTCATTATTTTTAAATTGTACAATTAATTCCTTTCATTGTTTAACAGCTGCCCGTGTCTTTAAAGGAGAGCTATTATGCTTTTTCATCTTTTCTTGACCTACAAATGTTGTTACAATGTCGGATACTCATGTTAAATGATGCCAAAGCACATGATGAGGTTCATGCATTTGGAAGTGAGCCCTGCAGGCTGTTTCAGTCAGGTCTGCATGCTGTTTTACAGTGTTTTTCCAGTGACGTTATTGTGTGCTGGATTTCCTTCTATGGGCATGCAAGCTTGTGCACACAGCGCTTTGCCTGCCCCCTCCCCGCTCTGCTCAGATACCGCTGCCCTCTGCTTCAGGGATTACTGCCAAGACTTTGTTCGAGATGGTGCCACTTAAGTGTTTTTATTTATTTCTGGTGAATGAAGGACAGTTAACTTTGTTGAACTTTCCTCACGAGGCAAGAATCAGACAGAAGTTGATAGCATTCCTGTTTCTTGTGGATTTATTCCATGTGGATTTATTCAGTTCTTCAACATGAGCTCAAGAGCTGCACTAACAGCTAAACTGCTGCTAAGGGACAATGTTCCCATGTTGCTTTCTTGTGTTGAAGAGTGAGAAGCATATGCTGTAAGTAACATTTTATTAGTGTCCTAGCTGTGTTTATTTTGTGTTAGTAAATGGGTTGTGAGTACAGCAGAGTGCAGAGACGTGCATTAGGGAAAGGGGGAGGAGTTCGCTTTCACAGACTGTTTTAAGAGAATGCAGAAAATGCAAGGAAGAGAGACGGTCCACGTCACAGCTTTCTCAAGATCTGTAGACTTTACTGTTCGGTCAGTTGCGTCTGGCTGTTCTATAGGAGTCCAAAATCAAAATCAAAATCAAAGATCCAAAGCTGAGTTCATATGTCCTTTTTAAACTCACAAGTTCCAATCATCCCTGCAAGCAATTAGGAAATATTAGTGTTCACGAAAAAAAAAAAAAATCAAGTAGAAAAAGGCGGTGGAGAAACATCCAATTCCTTAAAATTTAGTGTTTGTACTGCTTCTGTTGGGGGAATTCATTGCTGAGCCTTGTAGAAGAAGAATTTAAACAGAGTCTCTTTCAGTTTTTTGGAAAAATTCACTTGCTTTAAAATAGTATTTTCAGTGTTATTGCAATGAGGAGGAATGGCAAATATGGGGGGACTCAAGTGTCCTTAACTGGTCAATCTTAGGGCGCACTCACACTTGGCCCAGTTGTCTCGTACTGTGCCGAAGCACAAATGTCCCCCCTCCCCTCACCCCCACTGGCCCACACTCACATTGCTCCAGTCTAACTGTGCCTGAGCACGTTTAAGTTACCTGATCAACGGAGTGGGACCCGTATTTTTACCTGCATTTTTTTTCTTGCAATGACATTGTTCAGTTGTTCTCCGGGATCTGAGATCTAAAACACATTCGCAGAGTTTTACACTGGTCTTTATATGCTGTTGTCTGCCTGAATTTAAGGTGAATCCTCCACAAACAGTCACAGCGATGTTGGCACTCTGTCTTTGTGCTTGTGCATGTGCATCCATACCGTGCTGAAGCACACCTCTTCCAGCCATGCCAGGGCCAACAAAGCGTGCCGTGCTTGGTTATGGAATGGACTGCTCACACTAGTCAAACAAACTGGTCTTTGGGGGTCAAACATGCTTAGCACAGTACGGATTGCTTAGTGTGAGTGTGCCCTTATTCTCGATTACTAAAGCTGAGTAGGTGTGGTGTGTTTTTTCATCACATAGAAAAAAACAAATGTAATAAAGTTAAAATTATCATTAAATAACATTGTAGTTTGCTGCAAAGTGTCACATATGCCCCTTTTCCCATAAATGGTACAGTTTGGTTTGGTATGGTACGGGGAGAATTGTTTGGCATTTTCACTGTCAAAAGAGTTCCAAAGGGTACCAAATAACCCTATTGTGCTGTACCTATTTTGATCAGCCTTTTTTTGAGGTACCAAGTGGTCCCAAAGCATCATAAGAGGGTGGAGCTACACACACTGCAGTCTGTTGACTGCAAGCAGGCAAAAAGCTGTTTTGTTGTAGAA
>JAPZDX010000021.1:5483566-5494501 GCA_029783625.1 Naso annulatus | reverse complement strand
TGATATCGGCATATATGTTCTCCAATATGCGCAGATGTTAAAACAGTTTTTTAAAGGCAAATGATTGATTTAAAGTAGTGTCATTATGTAGTTTGTCCAGCAGGGGGCCATTATTTAATAATTAATAAAGTGTTTAATGTTCAGTGCACTGATGTTTGGAGTAAAGTTTGTTGAAATATAAGATATCCTGCCTCCATTACATATCTTTGTCACCACATTTACTCATAGATAGATAGATAGATAGATAGATATCAGAATTTTCTGGCTTTCTAATATCAGCATCAACATTGGCCCCAAAAATCCCATATCAGTTGGGCCCTAGTAAAAATGCTTTAACATTTTCACCAACTTTGTCCAAAACAGCTACTAAATAGTTTAACTAATCTAGTTTAGTCACAGAGAGAATTTAGTGTAAACATTTTAAGTTTTTTTTTTTCCTTAAATAATGGATGATATTTTTGGGGTGAACTCTGCAAAATCCAGTCTTTCATTCCAATTAAACTCCAGTCACAACATCTCAATTAAATAGCCAAAAAATTGTTCAATTAGGGTTGTTATACACTTGAGTTTACATTTTTTGCTGATTTGCTCCCTTACTGATGATATGGTGAGGGTCATTAATGGGTTTTGATTTTTATATCAGACTTTTTCAGCAAAATGTACTCTCAATCAAAACCAACAATAGCTTTCCATTAAAGTAAATGGTAATGGACTTCATTTACACAGCACTTGTCTAGTCTTTCGAATACTCAAAGTTAAGGACTGTTACAAGTCTTTGCGGGGGTGCACTTGAAAAGAAGAAACAATGAAACTCAATGACACTGGTATCAAAACTGAAGGGGCCAATATCATTTCACAAGAATTAATGTTCATAATATCATGATAGTTTCTTATTTTAAGAGAATAAGCAAATATGTAAAGACACAATGTAACAACACAAGGTTAACACATGACTCTTCAGAGAGCCCTCTAGAGTTCTTATGTTTCTATTATTTCGGTCATTTTTATTATGTATGTGCACCTATATGCCATGAAAGCAGAAATAAAGAGAAAACTGAGGTTAAGCTTCTACTATTAACTATAGAGTTGAATATTTTATGTGAGCTGCTTTGCCATACCTGCATTATTTCTATCAAGACCAGTTCTGAAAAACAAAACACTTAAATCTCGACTTTGTTTTCTGCTGGGGTCATTACAGCTTCAGTCATTTTTGGTGGCAATTTATGAAGAGTAATGCTCCATAATTATGTTACATATTTTACGGTACTGTCACAGATGTCTGACATTTTAAACCTCAGCTAATTTTTTTGTTTGTTTTTTCATTCTAATGTTTTGTAAACAGTTTTGGGGTTGTGGGTGACAAAAAATATCTTGTTAGTAGCATTGAGTAAGTGGTGTTTTATATTTCACTTTTAGTTATATTTGTTCTGTCATATTATTGATTCATCTTTTTGACTTGGATATATTGATTTAACCCCATCAGGACAGAACATTATTGATCTCACACCACATTCAGCATTTGACCTTGTTTACTGAAACATTTGGCTCTTTAAAAAAGGACACTGTGTGCGTGTCTGTTTTTTTATACGTTTGTTTTTGATTTGTTCATTTATGTGAAGTTTTTCTGTACAGTGGTAAAAAGCTAAAGACCACGTTACATGTGGTCCTCCATATTCTATTTTATCCTTATATTTCATTAGAATGTTCTGCACTTTGGTCGTTACATAATGAAGGATTCTGAAGTGATCACACAATGATTTTGGTGGATGGTGTTTGAGAACCAGATGTGCATAAATGAGGCGCACTCTGAAGAGGGATTATCTGCTCATAATTCTGCCTACGTATCAAGTCATAACTAGACGTCGTCAGCAGTGTCGGAGAGGTTTCTAACATTAAGTTTATGGGCTCCTCATTATTTAACATGTTAGGGTCTCCCCACAGCCCAATGAAATTTTGATGGCAGCATTACAGCTAGTTTGTTGGCTCCACACTCCTACTCACTACTTATGCACATGCAAATGGCTAAGTGAAGTCTCTTTGGACAGACCCACACTTGCATAGGAAAAGACATTAGACTAATCCACCTTTCTGCTCTGATGTGAATAAATATTCAAGACTGATCTTCCAAAGGGCATGATCAGAGAGGGTTGAATTTGCTGCAGCCTTAGTGGTGGCAGTGTTGTTGTTGCAGACATGCATGATGAGGCCAGACCCCTGCCTGGACAGGCCAGGACTGCAGTGGTGCAGTGGTCTGAGCAAGCCATTTCCTGCCTCTACATCTGCATACAGTAAAAAACAAACATTCCTGTAAATAAAGACGGCTGTCCAGCAACTGTCTTCCCAGCGACAATGGTATTGACCGTAGTCAGATGCTCCGCTGATTAAAAATTGATCCATTTTGAAAAATCTAATCAACTGGATAGGATTCTTTCATACATGGGGTGGGGTTGGGTGAGTTAGTTGGGGGCAGAGGGGGTTGAGCAGCTGCTGACACAGAGAGGCAGACCTGTTATTAACCCCTGCACCTCCACACAGCCCCCTGCACCCTGCTCCCCAGTTCATATCCCCCTGCGCCCCGGGACTAGACACGGCCCAGACGGTCTGAATTATTCAGCAGTCTGAGAGAGGCTCCGGCCACTTGGCCTATTAATGCCTGCCAGTAGAGGCTAGTGGCTCTAATGGCCAGTCCAGAGGAGCCCCAGTTCCCAGTGGACCGGAGAAGAGCTGCTAACACTAGGCTGCAGGAGATGTGAGAGGGAATTCATCAGGAGCTCAGGTCGCGGCAGGTTAATGATGCCGCACGTCTAGACGGACGCTCGACTCACACCCTGCCCAAAAGGCAGTGGGGGAGGGCGTTGGGATGCAATAATATTTTTTATCTCAAAAGAAAACGAGTCCAGCAATATTAAGTCTTAAGGCTTATTTATGAAAGAGCAGCACTGTTGACTTTGACCATGATCCACAACTGACCTGATGTTCCCCTCTTAAAAATAACAGGACACAATGAAAATCTCCAAACCACCAAAATGACCTCAAGACCTCAAGTTATATGCTTGTAGTTCACCGATTAAACAAGGCGAAATGAAAAAGGAAGTGCAGTAAGTAACATTTCTCACAAAAGGATAAAATGTTCCGACATAGCTGAACAACGTTCATAATGGAAAGATTAAAAGATTTTCTACACAACCCAACTCTGATTACTCACAACTCCTTATCATCATTGCACAAACAATCCCAACAGCTGGAGAGGGCCCTCGACTCCGGCACAAAGTCACTCAGTAATCAGGGCATCTCCCCCAGAGAGAGCGGGGATGAAGTTCAGGGTGAGGCTCACATTTGGGAGTGGCTTGGGTTGCCATGTGGTCTATCACCTTGGTGATTATGTGCATTCGCTCAGTGTCTCTGAGTGCAAACACAACAGAGAACACAGGCATAAGAAAAAATGACCCCCTGGGTGCAACACAGATGACCCAGTCAACAACAGCAGCAAGTAACCTCAGCTGCGCTCAGTCATCTTTCACTGTGAAGAAAAATACATGATCAAGTCCAGGCAGAGGGAAGTATTCTTATTAACATGTACTGGAGATTTATGCACTTGAAGGCTGAGTTTTTTGAGTGAGTGAGTTCAATAAGTCTGATGCAGAGGAATGAGTTTAGCCTTCAATACTGGACTGCACCATTACAACACACAGAATCCCTTTATCAAGACTCTCATGCCAAGCACATTTACTGTTGAGGTCAACATCACTGTCATGATTGAACCAAACCAAGGACATCCCATGGAAGGCTACAGAGGGGACACAGACACACCCCTTGCCCATTTACACGAATGTAATTTCCCCAGCTGCGCTCACTCAAGGTGACCAAGTGCATCATTCAAAGATCCACACAAGATGATCCCGAAGGCCTCATTGCAGCAGAAATTCTCCCACATTGAATACGAGTCAGCGAAAGCACGCGGCGAGACCAGCTCCTTCAAAAAAACAAGACATCCATTCAGACATCCGAGGAGAAATATGTATAAAATGTGTGGGCCAAGCGGAGAACCACATGCATAACAAATTATTTTGCTTGGCTGCAGCTAAAACTCATATGCTTGCTAATCATAAAGAAACACTGTATGGCAGTACAAATATTGGTACTGCATTAATAGTCAATAGGATCATTTCCATGTAGCATCAAGCTGAGATGAAATATTGTAAGGATAAACATTCCTGGGAGGTCTGCACAGATCTCCTGCACAAAGAAACTCATGAGAACCCCAAAAAACTGTCCGCTTCACATGCATGTCCCCTGGTTTGTCATGACCCCCCAACCTGAGGCAAAATTTCGGTTCCTTGGGCATACTCCTCCTCCTGCTGCATACAGCAGAAGCCTGGAGCAATGTTTAGCTAAACCTGCTGGCCTACGTAGGCAGGGAGAGTCCCCAGAGGGCTGAACAATCAGACAATTTCAAGATCATGAAGCATTAAACCAATCCCGGCAGGGTACACTAATTAAACAGCCGAGCCCGGCACAGCCAACCAATCCCCACAGAGCAATTAAATCCATCCCCTCTAAAACACTGTGGAACCTGTCTGGGGAAAACTGCCGAAGAGTGAGAGAGAGAGGAGAGAGAGAGGCAGAGGGGAGGGGAGGAAAATATCATAAAATTCATCTGGAAAAAAAAACTATAGGGGGAATGCAGCAGGAGGCTAACAAGGGAAATTGAAAAAGGAGCGACTCAATTCAGTTCTTTGTTCTTTACTGCTTTTCTTGCATTAAGATTCAAAATGTCTGCCTTTCCTCTCAGCTGAGGGGGATAACGGGTGTCTGTGACCACATTTAAATGCAAAATTAGTGACCCTGTTGCGATCAAAAGTTGCATATTTAATTAAGATTACAAGGTCTGGAAAGCACTCGTGAGACTGAACGGAAAGACAGAATAGCCTCAAGGCCTATATTACACACCGGCAGAGCTGCTAACACAGTTGCAATCCCTAATCAATACCCCGATGCCCTCCGCTACGAAAGTAAATGAACAGGTGACAATGGAGGCATGACATCATTGGGCTTTTCAGGGAACAACAAAAGCAGATAAAGTGAAAGGAAGGCAGGAGCCAGTGGAGAGATGAAGGCTGATTTTGGGATGATACTGTACCTCCTACACACCAGCAATAACTAATTAGAGCGCACGTGTTAACGCATAATTGCTGACATTAATAATGGACAATAAATCAATGAGTTGATTTTTTTACAGCTTATGGTTAGATAGGTAAATTCTGTGTTGTGTTATTTCCCTGGAGAGGCTCTGGCAGAGTGCAAGTGTATTTTGGTGGTGTTGAAGAGGAGCCGAGAATAGCGGAGGGGTATGATTAGCAGGAGCGACTGCAAACCAGAGGTGTGGACAGGGAGATAGACTTGCTCTTTTCTCCCCCGACTGAGGCGGTGTATAAATCACAGAGCCCAGCTTCATGTCTCCACTTCCTGTTCCTCTCCATTAAAAATGATAAACTGTACCTCTTGAAGCCACTCGCTCGCTTTAGGGTCCCAGTCTGCGCCTTCCTGGTGAAGAAGCAAGAGTGCGCCGCTCAGATTTATTCCATCCCCTCCCATTGTTGGGGATGAATAAGAGTGTAATTAACTGTGTGGGGGCAGCTGCACAAAGACAAGACCAGCCACCACAACAAGCCTGATCCATCTGCTTTTGCTATAACACACCTTTTGTATTATTTTGAAAAATAAGAGCACATCTGCTTCGTCATAACAAATGCTGGTTACGACTCAAAAGACCACAGAGAGATCGTCGTACCTGCATCTTCTCTATTTCCGCCCAAATGAGGACAAATGGGTCTTACAAAAGGGTAGCATGCACAAGACTACTATTCCTCCAGTCTGGTAAACACACTGTGAGCAGTGGCACATAATGAGAGCTGCTGGGATCCCTGAAGACAACCTGGAGAAGGTTAGTGAAGCATTGATCTCATGAGTGTGCCGGGCCCAGGAGCACCCTTCACACCATGCTAACTCACGTTACATGACAAGCAGCATCAGAACACACAGTGTACAAAAGCCTGGCACTTGCGCATTTGGGAAATAAACCTTGCTTTTTTTAAGTCATGAAGGAGGAAATGGACAATAGAGGAAAGAAATACAGCAAGTGAAACCCTGCCAAGTACAGCTGAGGGACGCTAGGTAGAGAGATGAAGAGATGGAGAGACAGTGGCTGAGAGAGGGAGGGCAGTGGGATTCATTGTAAGCCCGGTAAAATGAACAAGAAAGGACGGGTGCTCAATACATCTGCAGTAGCGTCAGACAGTCAAAACAAATAAAGCCAAGGCCGCGCTGGAGGAACGCAGCTCAATATGGACTTGCTGGGCATGGGACTGGCTGTCAGCAGGGAGAGAGGACACAGCTTTATACCCATGCCGATGAGCCATTACCTCCCTCTTTCTGACGCTTCCGCCTTCTTCACTGTGAGGGAAGAAGAGGCTGCCCTACCGTCCTCCAGCAGACTAATGTGTCCCTGAAGTTTTGTTAAAGCTGGTTATTTACTCCTGCAAAGCAATTGCTCCAGCCCAGGGGCAGCAGAACAGAGAACGCACTGCTATGAAAAATCTGGCGTCTCCTGCTATGGAGCACTGTCAACTACCAAGGGGGCGTTCCTGCTGAAGCACTGGTGTGCTGCTTTCTTGGCACAACACCTCACAGGAGAAGACGTGAAGACAGCAAGCCTTCAAAAAACAGAAGCATTCAGACAGAGTTTTAAATTAAAAGACCAAAATATTAGAGAAGATAACGACAAAATTCTCACCAGTGCTGTAAAATCTAGGGCCCAACCGATAGGGGATTTTCGGGGCCGATACCGATACCAATAATTGGGAGTAAGAAAATTCCAATATCCGATATATATTGGCTGATATTGTATTTATATAATAGTGGCTGAATGTGTCATCAAGTACTTGTGGCAAAGACACGTAATGGAGTTAGGATATCTTACATCTTAACAAACTTTATTCCAAACTTAAGTTCACTTAAGAGTCAGTACTTTACTGTTCAGTTATTAAATAACAAGCTACAAACTCCTAATTGCACCATTTTAAAATCGCTGTTTTTTTTCCAGTCTTCAAGACAGAATATTGGTGCATACTGATGAACAATATGTCTGTATCGAGTATATCTGTGACGACCCAATATCGACCGTAAATGTCGGCCAACCGATATATCGGTCGGGCCCTAATAAAATCATGTGTCCACATTATTTCAATAATTTCAGCTTATCTGTTTGAAAAGTTTTAAGGGTTGGTTCATCCAAATCACAAACAAAAACAATTGTCACTTACCTCTAGTTGCATTGGTTTTAAGTTTCAGACATTAGTCTCTGAGATTTCTGCTCGACCCCAATAAAACTTAAGTGCAGGGAATTTTGTCTGGTGCTTTGAGGTGCTCACAGCATTGACAACATCTAACAGCAACATCTCTTTCCAAAACAACAATGTCCATGCTACTCTGAAAATCAGAACTTGCTGTCAATAGTTTTTGTAGGGACCATTTCTTTAGTTCCAATGAAAACCATCCAGCCCTGATCCACAGTCAGCATAAACATCATGGGCCTTGATCACAATCTCCTAAAACTCAGATATTTCAGTCTAAAATTTTCTATGAAAAAATATTAAAAATGCATAAGAATACTTCAGGGGGCAAGAAATCTACAGGAGAAAATATAAGGTGGAAAATTAAAAAAAAAATACATTAAAAACGTGATTTACTCCAACTAACAATGGTTTCTTCCATTGCAGTCGATATAGACCATGTAAAATTAAAGATGGAATAGATTTCTCTTTCACTTGCCGAACGGGGTGCTGTCAGAAGCAGTGTGCTCAGTGCTGCCACTGGTAGCCAGAACCTGACTTACCACAAAACTACTAAATAAAATATTATTCTATCCTCTTTCTTTATAAGGCTTCCATGTTTGATCTGACATGCTTTGCATTGAAAGTAGCAGCGCTTTCAGTGGGCCAGTACGCACTGGTATGCAGTACCCTCACTTTTACATTTTACCCCGTGGCATACTAGGACTTTTTACAGTGTAGCAGGTAGGGCTGGGTGTCGAATGTCAATACTTTTATGGTACAGACCGAACTGCCAAAAAATGAACAGTATCGAAAAATGTCAGGCATCAAAATTTTGTATCGAATGACCAAAGGCGTTGATCTCACGAGCATCAGCGGGCCAATACACATGCAGCATGCTTGTTGTGCCAACATCTAATAATACTGTTGATTGGCTGTACACTTACACCCAGAGACAGGGCTGACCATGAGTATGTGTTATGTAATTTTTTTGTTAAAACAAATTACACAAAATTGGTATTGAAGTATAGTATAAAGTATAGTTCAGAAGCCAGTATCAAAGTCAATGTATCGGTACTGGTACCGGTATCGAATTTTTCTTATGGATACCTAGCCCTAGTACCAGGGTCTCTCACAAGCTCCCAGTACCCTTTCCTGTCCTCTCCTGATAAAAGTGGCCCTTGGTGAGTCATTACATTAGGGTGCACTACGTGACGCTCCCTCGTTTGTAGATGGTGGAAGTGGAACATCTCATCAACGTTAAACCTGCCGGGATTCCAAAGCACTCTGGAGCGGCTTCACTGCGGGTTTGCTCCATGTTCCGCCCTCCCGCTTCGTCTCAGAGTGATTCACAACAATGCTGGATAAAAATGGAAAAGCAAAGGAATAAAAAACGTACAGTAACGTTGGCATGGCTCCAAAAGGGCACAAAGAGAACGCAAACCAGAACGGATTCTGACAACGCAGACAGTCAAATATAGGCCTCCATAGTCAAAAACTGAAGCAGAAAAGTAAAAGTAGGCCTAGATTGTTTAATAAATTAATTTTGTGAAAATCAGCATTATCTTCTAGTAGGCCTATCTTTTCTTCACTGTAGAAATTCTAAACTATTTCTTGATGATTTACTTGATTTTACATGATGATTCGCCAATAACAACCACCCGATTCACATGCCAACAGGTGAATAAGGGGAGTGACAACTTTAGTTGTTCTGATACCGATACCATTATCGGACAATGCCTCAGATACTGCCAAAAATGCCAAAAATGCTGGCATCGCTATCGGTGAGTACCAGTCTGTGCACCAATCTGATACCGTGTGATTTATTCGCTGCTAAACAGTATCCAACTACTTCCCAGTTAGCTTAGTTTAGTTTAAAGGAATTAGATTTTCATAGATTTTAGGTTTTAAGTGCTGTTGCACCTGTTTTATTGTGTTCAATTTAAATATTTTCATTTTACTTAATTGTTGATTACACTTTATATTTTAAAGGCATTGTTATTTGTATGAGCTGGTATCAGATTAGTACTCGGTATCAGTAGCTACTAAACTGTGAGTATCAGAATCGGTATCGGGAAGGAAAAAATGGTATCAAAACGTCTCTAATACCGGCACTTATTTTTCTGCACTTAAAGCACTGAACAGTTGTAGAGATCTTTCACTTTTGTTACATTGGATCCATCTAATTTTGTTTTTTTTTCACGAAACAGTTCACTGAAGAAGATTGGCTGCTTTTAACAGCTTACCCATAACAATTTTTATGAGTCGATCAGGAACTGAAATGTCTGATTTCTGGGAAAGAGCAAGAATAGTAACACACAGCATGGTGGGACTGGGTCAGGGCTATAGATTGCTCTTTCTTAAAAGACACTTGCCGCCTGCAGCAGTAATTTTTTGTAAGCTGCGAACACCAGAAAGGAAACTGAATTTGGCGTCAGTGCATTGAGGTGGGAGCTGGGATCTCAGAGACGTATATGTCAAAAACTGGAAAAATGAAACCAAAGCTAAATGCACGGCTACATACCACTACAGGAAAGCTTTTTTGTAGTATGCGTGAAGCAATCCTTTAATATTACAGCTTTCAGGACATTTGAAGTATACAAACACTGACACAGACGGTAACATCATCACACGCGGCCTTATCAAACAGCAGCACATACAGCAGTCTGCAAACAGGAGCACAGGCAAGGCAAAATGATTGGATAGGTATGGAAATCTACTTGAAGGAAGGTCAAAGTGATTAAGCTGACATTAATGACAGGCCTAGTCTTCCTGTGAGAATGCTCACCGTAGCTGTCTCTAAACCCATTTGTCATTCTGCTTCCAACGCTGAAGCATCTGCTTTGAAGTCTCTACCACTAATGCTACACAGAGAGGTTAAACAGCTTAATGCTGAAGTCTGTTTCACTCCTCTCGCTCTCTAATGTTCCCGGCGTTTTATGTGCCGGGGTTATGGCTCCTGGATTTCACATCTCAATTTGCCCCAGATAGTCCTGTAAAAGCTCCCCTCTTTCTTATTTGCTTTGTTGTCACTGTCAAAGGAAGAGCGGGGCGACCCAAAGGATACGGGCCCCTGACAGACATGCCCCACCCATTGCTTCATACAAGTGGCAATAATGAAGGCATGTTAAGAAATGTTTATATGGGAGGCATGCCTGACTCAAACCGGTGCTGATTATGATGATGGGGCAGCTTTTACATTTAAACACAGCAGTTTATCTGCAGGAGATTTGAAAGACCTCACAACAAAGGACAAGTCTTGAAAATGGGATAATGAGCACATATAGCAGCGCCGTGGAGGTCGACTTTAAAGTCTTTTAAATCTATCGCAGCATACGAATCAAATGATACAGTCATTGTGATAAATAATACAAGATCTGAGGCGCTCTGGACTTACTTACTCTCCACTACAATGAGATTATGCTGATGCATTTGACATTAACAATATCAGCAAACAAATATATGAAAGCATGAATGAAAGGGAGACAGAGACCGATTTTCACAGCCAATTTGAGATTGCAGGGTTGGTGTGTGTGTGTGTTTGTGTGTGTGTGTGTGTGTGTGTGTGTGTGTGTGTGTGTGTGTGTGTGTGTGTGTGTGTGTG
>JAPZDX010000021.1:5449575-5461731 GCA_029783625.1 Naso annulatus | reverse complement strand
ATTAATGGCTTTCACAGGGTGATGGCATGATTAAGCCTGTTTTTATTATGCATAGAGTGTGGGGACTGACACTGAGGTAACTAAATACAACATTTACAAGTATAATTATTACAATACCTATAATTAATATAATCAAGTGTGTGTAATTATAGTTATTAACGAATGCTAGACTCAAATACCCCTGTGTTTAATTACTCAGGGTTAAAAAGAAATTGATGCGTCAAGCTGAAAAGAATCAACTGCATCCTGTAAAACAGCTACAAACCTGAAAGGTCAGATTAATTCTGGATTTTTATCTTTTAGCAGCAGAATGCATCTCAGCTCTTTCTCATTTCGAGCTGAAATGTTTTAGATAATGCGTTATTAATAATGTTCCCTGCAGAGTGTAGAGTGTTTTTTTGTGGCAAGCTTGATAAACGAGACATATTCCATTTAATATTTGCATGATGAAGGGCATCTGGGGTGAATGGCTGCAGATGAGGTGATGATGAAGAACTGGTTCAGACCGGTCTCGGTGCTATTAACACTTTTATGTGAGCGTGTGGGGGGGGAGTTTGGGTTTTCAGTGTGTATTTGTCTTGTATTATTTAGAAAAAGTCTGTTTTTCTGATGCATAAAGCCGTCAAGAGGTTTAATAGCCGTAGACGATCGTCTGAAGTGCTCCTCGTGTCTTCCTCTCAAGTCATGTCTCATTAAAGCGCATTTTCCCGCTGAAAGAAAAGCTTCTGCCAATGGGTTGATAATGTCACTTGTTCCCACTACAGCTTCCTTTCATTTTGACACAAAACAGAATCAGCCACTTTGTGCCGCTGTTATCAAAAAAATGACACTTGATTGGAGATGATATCCAGAGTTTGTTTGTTTTTGAAACAAGTGAAATTATCCATCTTTGTGAGCAAATCTGTTGGAATTGACTCAACTGCAGACTGTTTGAGTCATCGGGTGAATTTGTTGTCGATGCTGAAGTTTTTGGGGGTCGTGTTTATTCTAAATGATATTTCACTTTTATTGGAATTCGGAGCTCGTCTTTATTGGTTGATGCCTCGGTTCTGTTAGATACCGTAAGACTCTACCCACAGAAGAAATTGCCGAGTTCTCTGAATGCGAATATGTGACTGAAACAGAGCCACAGATGAAAGAGAAACACTCGCAGTCACACATTCATGCAGGTTCTAAACAAACTCTATTTAAAAATTAGGGCTGGTAAAATTGCAATTAATCACACATTTTATATTTGTTCTAAATGCACCTAAAAGTAGGCCTATCAGTTGATGTCAGTAATTATTGATCATGTAGGTTGTGACTGACCAATTGTTGTGCACTCGAAGGAGTGGGAGTGGCTGTAGGTGATAAAATAAGTAAATATTACAATATTTTTGGTCAAATACCTCGACACTGAGACATTATTGTCATGCTGACTATCAGTGATTTTACAAAATATTAACCCAGTGACATTTTTTGATAAATAATCATCAGTAATGTGGATAAGTGTGTAAAAGTAGATGAAAGAAAAATTAGAACTGTCTGGTAAGTTCAGAAAATCACATCATTTAACTGTAATGAAGCCTTATCAACCAGGAAAAGGCAACACGTATAACGATATCCAAAATCTGTCACGAGATCTTATTTCATATCACGGTACAATATTATATTGATACATTGCTCAGCCCTAGTGCATATATGTATGTATTCATGTATCTTTGTCCTGCAGGTGATATCCACGGGCAATACTATGACCTACTGAGGCTGTTTGAATATGGGGGCTTCCCTCCGGAGAGCAACTACCTGTTTCTGGGTGACTATGTGGACAGGGGAAAGCAGTCTCTGGAAACCATCTGTCTCCTGTTGGCCTACAAAATCAAATACCCGGAGAACTTCTTCCTGCTGAGGGGAAACCATGAGTGTGCTTCAATCAACAGAATATATGGTTTCTATGACGAGTGTAGGTGTTGTTCTTGGTGATAAGTGAAATTATGTCCCGATTAATAATTGAAGACACTTTATATTACCGTAGTATCTTTGTGTGATGTTGTAGTGCTGGTTTGAGTTAATTTCTGATTTTACTTATTCTTGTTGTAAAATAATGCTAAATTGCAATGTTTGTCTCTTATTGAAATTTTTAGGTAAAAGAAGGTACAACATCAAACTCTGGAAGACCTTCACAGATTGTTTTAACTGCCTCCCTATTGCCGCCATTGTCGATGAGAAGATCTTTTGCTGCCATGGAGGTCAGTGTTTGTTTTTGAATTTTGAAGTAGACTACCGTCAGTCTGAAAATGAATTGTTTGTGTTCCCATTTCCTTATATTCTGCTGGTCACTGTGGAGGTTA
This sequence comes from Naso annulatus, assembly GCA_029783625.1. Lineage (NCBI taxonomy): Eukaryota > Metazoa > Chordata > Actinopteri > Acanthuriformes > Acanthuridae > Naso > Naso annulatus. The sequence continues at coordinate 5,459,401 of JAPZDX010000021.1, read as the reverse complement.
TAGTTTTGTGCAGGATGTCCAAAGTCATCCTTTGACGTCAGCTGCTCTCATTTGTCCTTGACTGATGCTGTTTTTGCAGTTTGTCAACTGACGTAGGTTTCACCCATGAGAAAAAGTTGTTGACCTCTCTATCACTGTGTTTATTTGTACACTTTACTGACATTTTTTTAGGACTGTCCCCTGACCTTCAGTCCATGGAGCAGATCAGACGCATCATGCGCCCCACGGACGTGCCCGACCAGGGTCTGCTGTGCGACTTGCTCTGGTCTGATCCAGATAAGGATGTTTTGGGTTGGGGAGAGAACGACAGAGGTGTATCATTTACTTTTGGCTCAGAGGTGGTGGCCAAGTTCCTGCACAAGCATGACCTGGATCTGATCTGCCGTGCCCATCAGGTAATCACAGTCACCTCCGTCATTTTAAACAGAGGCGTGCCTGTGTGTTGGCAGGTCACTAGACACGTGGAAAGACTTGATACAAGGAGTGCAGGACATCACACACTGTGCAGATACAGTGTTCACTGCACAGTGTTTCCCAGCCTTTTTGGCTCATGACCCCTGAAAATAAAGCAATGACATGTTGACCCCTAATCACTGGTTGCATGTGTCTGATGGTTGTGACCAGTTCAACTAAAGAATTTTTGTCTTGTCTTATTTGAAAAAAAAATAGAAAGACAGAAAATAGATAAAAACGCAGAAACTCAAAAAGGGAAAATTATCCAGTGGGCCACAATAAAAATGGAAGGTTCAGAGAAAATACACACGATGCTATCACATTGTGCATATTCTTTACGTCTAACATCGTACAGTTAGCATTCCGTCAAGGAGCGCTTTTTAAAATGTGTAAACCTGTCCTTACTCTTTCTCATTTAGGTTGTTGAGGATGGATATGAATTTTTTGCAAAGAGGCAGCTTGTCACTTTGTTCTCAGCGCCCAACTACTGTGGCGAGTTTGACAACGCCGGTGCCATGATGAGTGTGGATGAGACCCTCATGTGCTCGTTTCAGGTACAGTTCCTTCACTTGTGCATTAAGTGTTGCAGGATGATATAAGTTACGCTTTAATTTGACATGATGTGCAACTCTAAATTACTGCACAGTTGAATAACAATCTAAATTATAAAATGGCTATTTTACAATCTTGACTAATTTTAAATTAATTTCATATTAACAAAACGTTTAAGGTAAATTACTGCATTGAACAACCAAAAGGCTCATTATAAAAAAATAACACGGTAAACTATAAGGTGCACTAGTACTAGACTTCTAAAGAAGGGATACCAGGTGCTGAATTAGAACACACAATGGTTGATATATAACTCTCATCTTTTTTTAAAAAAAAGTCCTAAAACTTTTTGGCTATTTAGTTCCATAAATTTACAAACTGCTCCCAGGGTTATTAACATGATCAGTTTATCTTTTCTCTATTTTATTTCACCCAATTTCCCCCTGGTGAGTATTCAAATATTTCTAAGTCTTATATATTGATTTTAATTTATCAATAATGTAGAAATAAGAAAAACTGTCATTTAAAATGTCCAAAATCTTCTCTTAGAATCTGAAATTGTGCTGAGTCAGCTTAGCCTGGCTGTGCCCCCATTCCACTCAGCTCAGTTTTTGCTTAGAATCAGTTTGGTATCGAGGCCCGTGTTTAGAACTGTGTAGATACATTTTTGACTGGACCAATCAGCGACTAGTTGGTGTGGTTCAGTTCGATGACGTAGAAGTCAAATTCTTGTTCACCGTACTTCAGTCATGGCGGAGGCTCACAGCTCTGGTTTATCATGCTACCAAAAACCCCTCGTCACTGAAAACTACGAAATATTAAACAAAAGGAATGTTTCGACCAGATGGATGAAATGTACTGCTTGTCTGTGATTATTATGTGTAGGGAAGAATAGGAGCATCGAGTGTGAGTCTTTCCACCGATCTGTGTGGTACAGACGTGAGACTCACGCAGCCTCGGGTACAACACAACACGCTAAAAAAATCACAGTAAAAAAAGCACTAAAACTGAAAATGAATAAAAAAAACTGGAAAAAAAAATCAATATCACAACACAATACAACATCTATGTCATTATTTTACAACTTGTGGGAAACTGACGTTAACATCTTGTCTGTAGCCTGCAGGCTAACCAACGTCTGAGCCGCTGTCTGCGGGGAGCGAGAGGCCAGGGCGTCTGCTGTTAGCGATTAGCTACGGCTTGTAGCTGCATCTACTTAGTGACGATGTGACTTTATTCCAAAAAAAAACAACGTTTGTCTCTTTTCCTGACGCATGGCGAGTCAGAATCTCAATCACAACACAATATAACAGCATTGATGTGATCATGAAACACACTGGACACTAACCTCCGCGCTCGTCTGTCTGTTCACTGAATAGCCAGAGCCACAGCATACGTCATAGAACCAATGTTAATGCCTACTGGTTTAAGGCTGCTTTAATAGTTTTACACTTAACACCTACTAGGATTCAAATTCTGCAAAGAATCATCAGTGGAGCACGGCCAGACCCTTTTCACAAAGTGACTTTATTCGCAGAGTGAATTATGGGTCTGGATTACTACGCTACGGTCAACTTTGTTTGCAGAGTAAAAGGAGAGATTTTATTATTAGCTGTATGTGACGAAATGTGACGACATCTTACTCAACAGTTAACATCTCTTTTATAATTTTTGTAGATCTTGAAACCAGCTGAGAAAAAGAAGCCCAACGGCAGCCGTCCTGTGACTCCTCCTCGCAACATGGTCACCAAGCAGGCCAAGAAATGATTGGGGGAACAAATGGCCGGAGTCTCACTCCTCTGTTCTGCTTTCGTCTTCTGCATTTGAAGGATTGGTTATCCTTCATGCTGCCAATACTGAAAAGATATTCACTCCTACACGATGAAAGCAAAATATTTTGTTGTTTTGTCCACAGGGGTAAATTGATATGTCACCATGAAAACCTCAGGTGTTTTGCACTCATTTTGCAGCTAGTCTTTGCCACATATGACTGTTCAATCAGGAAAAATGTAACAATACGGCTATTTATGCACAGGAATGCCTTGTTTGAAGCTGTGCACAATTTTTCCGGTTTCTTTCATGTTTTATTCCTTTGTCATCGTTTTCTCACTGTCGGTAATCAATATTAATGGCTATAAAACCAATGGGGAAAATTCACAAACACCTGTTTACTTCTGTAAAACTTTATTTACAGTTTATTTACGGTCAGATTTTACACTGCATTGTCACATTTTTAAATAAGTCTTGTGCTAAATTAAACGAATAAAGAAGCACTCTTGTAATGTCTAAATCTTTCTAATAAACTTTAAGTGTATTTTAGGGGGGAATCAGTATCTGATTGTCATTTGTTCCTAAAACTTTTTTGCCCAAGAAGACCTCACAAACATTGGTCAACACCCACAAGGGGGAGACAGAATATAGTACAACATCCAGTCCATAGAAACGGCGGAAAGACTGTTTATATTTTTATATATATATATATATATATATACACATACACACACACACACTGTTTGAAAAAAGGCATTTACAAATTTTCAGGGATTGGCCTTTTCCTCTGATTAGTTTTCCCCGCATCCTTATTTCTCAGTTTAGTTCTCATTTGTCATGTTCATTCATGTTTCAAACAGCCACAATAAATGTTTGCAATTACGCAACTTCACCAGGCAATGCCAGTTTTATTGCATACAGATAAGATACAGCCGACTGAAAATGATATGTCCTTATTAGGAAACGCAAATTGCGTAATGCTGTCTGACGTCAGAGCAGTCACAAGACCTTGCTCGCACGCACGCAGAGCGTAGTGTGCGAGGCCACGGGGCAGCTCGCTCGCGTCTTGTGTTATGTAGCGTCTCAGAGGCAGAGCGGGCACTATGGCCACAGAGGAGCAGCGCTTACGAGTGTTTTGGAGCGGAAGAGGCGACACTTTTCTGTAATTTTTTGTGTCAGTTTTAACAGCGCAGGACTAAAGCTACCAGAGGCTGTGAATATTATATCACCGGAAGGCTTTGTTTAAGCGTGCGTGGCGGCTGTTGTTGTCGGCAGCAGTGTCTGGTTAGCGCACATCTCCTGCCTCGTTAGCAAGTTAGCAAGTCAACATTGTGTGCTCACACCGACGCTAAGCTAGCAGGGCTGCTAGCTTGGCTGGTCTGTTTGTTAGGAGCTGGTGTGTAGGTGATGTTGTCCGTGCTGTCCTACGGTAGACTGGTTGCCAGAGCTGTCATCGGCGGACTCTCTCAGACAGACAGCCGCGACTACAGCCTGGTGACAGCGAGCTGCGGCTTCGGCAAGGATTTTCGCAAAGGTATCCTGAAGAAAGGGATGTGCTATGGGGATGACGCGTGCTTCATCGCCCGACACCGATCTGCTGATGTTTTGGGTGAGTGTCTGCTTTGTTTGCTGTGGAAACATTAACCTAGCCATGCGACATCACACTGGCTATGACGTGAATGGGAGGTCAAAGGTCAGCCTCTTTATCTAAAGGTCGAAATATGGTAGTTACATATTATGAAGGCTTGATTCCACGTGTGATTATATTTTGTCACAATAGTGTACAGTGCAGAGGGGTTATAAAAATCGTCGCTCTCACATGCTGTTGACTAACATCACATTGTACTTACATATTGTTTTTTTTACCATCTATACTCAGTAGACTTGAACATGAACTGTCCCACTTTTCACACACTTCCGATTTTTTAAGTACATGCAGTGAAAGCTGTAAAATCTGTACAGTTGAGGGTCGATTAAAAGAGGTATTGAATCCTATATGTATGAACACTAAAGCTGTAATGAGTAATCGAATAATTGATTATAGAAAATTAATCGCCAGCTGTTTTGAGTATCAATTAATCGTGTCAGTCATTTAAAAAAAAAAAAAAAAAGAATAAATGGTTAAGTGTCTTAAATGTGAGGATTTGCTGCTTTTCTGTGTCATTTATAAATATAAATGTGTAGTTTTTGTGTTTTGGGTTGTTTGGACAAAAGAAGCATTTCTCTGACGTTTCATGGAATAAACAAATAATTAATTGTAAAACTAATTGGCAGATTAATCTATAATGACAATAAATGTTACATTCAGCCCTACTGAACACCTACATGTTGTTTAACACCTATATAGGCAGGGCTGGGTTTTAACAAGAACTGCACCTCATTTATTTTCAAAAAATGACACAGAAAATCAGCAAATCCTCACATTTAAAACGCTAAACCAGCAATTCTTTTTACTTTTTTATTTAAAAAATGACTGAAATAATTAATCAACTATCAAAGAAGTTGGTGATTAATTTTCTGTTGATTAATTGTTGCAGCACTAGTCACGATACATCGCGATATGATGCATATTGGGATACATTGCAATGTTCAAAATAGTTGACTGAAAGTGTAAAAACAGATACAGGTTACTGTGTACGATCTATGTAGTTTTAATACATCACATCTCATTAAACAGACAAATTAAGTCAAAGCAATTTTAATCTAAAATTTTCTGTCCAATTTATCTGAATTGTATTTGAAAATTACCAAACACTGTTGTAGCCGCCATACCATCGAAATGAAAGATGAAATTTAAATGTACTGTTGCACTTTAGCTTCACACACAGAAATCGAAAGTATGAAAATGAAGTGCACAGGTGTTCTTTTGTGTCACTGAACTTTAACGCTGGGTTTTGGCAAAGACTTCACGATATGATATGTATCCTTGATACACGGGTCACGACACAAAACAATATCATGAAAATAAATATTGTGATAATTTGCCCTTATCGATATTTTAGCACGGCCCTATAAACTGGACAGTGTCTGTATGCAGTTGTCTGTGCATCAAGACACCCAAGGAACCATCCAAATCAAGACATCCTTTCACCAAGTCTTTTATTTTTTGGGTGGTTTGTTTGCTGCAGAGCTGTGTGTCTGCTTCGAGCGGGCCTGCTCCTCTGCTCTGGCAGAGGCTGAGCAGACGCAGAGGGACGTCCTTGTATGGTCAGTCCTGAGAGTAACAGGACCAAAGCTTCCATTCTAGGAAAATCTTGGACCCGACTGAATGCTCCTATGGGAAAATGGGCTCTCATGAACTGGCAACGCATAAAATGTTTCTATAGAAAGATTAATAAAAGTTTAGAGTGAGGAAATTTTTATGCATTTTGGAGTCACAGTTTTTATCTTTTGAAGCCAGGAGCCAAAATATATGTTATCATCAGTTGGCCTAAAATATAACTCACTGACATACGCTGGATTTAAAATGACATTGAGTTATCTTTTATTATCTAAAGAGCAGTTAATAATGTTATTAAACAGCACATCTGGATTTGCACACTTACTGTTATCAGGAATAACAGACAAAGTGACTGATAACATGAGAGCGTGGCTGTTTTATTCATTCTGTGACATGTCCTTGATTTCCTTTCTGTACTGGATGTCCTTTTTGCATCTTGTTGAAAGTGGCCATTGTTTTTCTTCATTGTGCAGCTGCATGGCGCTCCTCATTGGAATGGTTATTATTTTCCTGAGGTTGATTTCACTTGACCTGTGCTGAGGGAAGAGGGTGTCGTTTCACGGTAATATTTAAACAAATCCTTTAATGAACACCTGTCTGTGTGTAGGTGTCGCAGATGGAGTAGGTGGCTGGCGGGATTATGGAGTGGATCCATCGCAGTTTTCGGGGACGCTAATGAAGACGTGTGAGAGGCTGGTGAAGGAAGGCCGCTTCGTCCCCAGCAACCCAGTGGGAATCCTCACGACCAGCTACTACGAGCTTCTGCAGAACAAAGTGCCGCTGCTGGGTGAGTAAAGCTACAGGAAACACAGGATCTCTGTGTTTATATAGAGTCCTGTTCACCTTCACTTGCTCTGATGACGTGTGATGAAAACAGAGCCGTGTATTGCATTATTGAATACTTTTGTCTTTGTGTGAATGAATGTTCCTTTTCATAATCAGTGGTGCTAGGAAAAAGCAACATTATGCTCAACCTGTTGAACCTGCAGACTCTGGTATTTTTGTTACTCAGAGCTTCACTTCTTGTTTAAAAGTAGAGTTGTTCTGATACCAGTACCAGTATCTGAAAATGCCTCTGATGCTGCCAAAAATGCTGGTATCGGTATCACTGAGTACCAGTCTGAGCTCCGATCAGATACCATGTAATTTATCAGCCACATAACTGTGACCAACTACTTCCCATTTAGCTTAGTTAGCATTGTGTAAGGAAGTAGACTTTCCTAGACTTTAGTTTTTTAGTGGCTGTTGCACTACTGTTTTATAGAGTTCTACTGAAATCTTTTTATCTTACTAAATTATGATTACACCTTATGTTTCAAAGGAATCGTTATTTTTATGTGCTGGTATTGGATCAGTACTCTATATCGGCAGCTAGCTGACTTTGGGTATCCGAATCAGTATCGGGAAGGAAAAAATAGTATTGAAAAAAACTTCTTTATTTAAAATCCCCATTAAGATCAAAGTCTTGTACTCTGACGTACAGGATAGTTCAACCTGCTGTATAGAGGCATTCTGTATTCGCAGATGAACTGTACATTTTCCATGTTTTTTGGATCTCAGCACGCTACTTGGAGGATAAGTGTGTTTTGTTGTTGTTTTGTGCACATTAAGCCTTATAATAAGGATATTTACAATCATATACGATGTTCTACAGCATTATTATGATAAACGGCGCAATCCTGAGAGCTGGAGCTCATTGCTGACGTCACCTCAAGCTGAAAACAACAGAGGAGCATGTGCATTCAGACAATCCGTCAGAAAGTACAATAAATGCCCGTTTCAAAAGATGTGAAACTCACCAAATGTTCAGTGGTGTCCTCTCATGTACCAACACAAAAACACAAAGCTAAACATGGCTATATAACCCAAAAGCGGCTCTTTCAGGCACTTCAAGAAACAAATAAACAGCAGTTTCCTGGTTATATATCCGTGCTTAGCTTTGTGTCTTAGTGTTGGTACACGAGAGGACACCACTAAACATTCGGTGAGTTTCATGTCTTTTTAAAATGAGCGTTTATTGTATTTTTTGATGGATTGTCTAAGCTAGCAGTGAAGTCAGCAATGAGCTCCAGCTCCCAGGACTGTGCTGTTCATTAAAATAATGCTGTAGAACATCATTTATCATGGTAAAAATCCTTATTATAAGACTTAATGTGCAAAAAACCCAACTTCCTCCTTTAAAGCCTTGGTTGTTTGTCTCCATCTGTTCTGTTTAGTGGCTGGATGAGATGTTTGCATGATGAGTCAGAGAACAGCCAGATTCCATTAAGAAGTCCTGGGAATGTCCCAAGTCCTGACCTGCCCCATGCAGTTCATTTCCAGAATCCTTTTCCTCCTTTGCACCGCTTCCTGACAAAGCAGCGTGCACCAACGTGTATCACCAGCCGACAAAAGTTTTACGAACAGATCTCTGTCTCTGCCAGTGTCAGTACTTTTCCGCCCCTTTATCACATGTGCAGCAGAGGAAACAACACTGCATTGTGCCGTTCCCTCACAGCAGAGGGAACGTTCTTTAGACCGGCAGTGTGTGTAATTGTACTGCTGGAAAGAAAACTGAGAAGAGAGGGAGTGAGTCACAGTGCGTGAGAGGTTCGGAAGGTTGATCCCAGAGTGCATTTTGGTTTGCCAGATGAATCACCAGCAGGGTGTGACTGCACGCGGTCCTCCTGCTCCCCCAGCTCATGTTCCCCCTCATCATCTCCCAGATGGTGTAACACCAAAACTTCTGAAGACCTCAACGCTGATTGTAGTACATCAAGTTTGTGTACTCAGACCAAACTAATTATTCAGTTCCCCAAACACTGTTCACAAGAGGAGTAGTTTCTTCAGCTGTGTAGTTGCAGAAAGTCTGGGGAAAAAAAGGCTTTTCTAGAGTGTTTGGGACTTTCTTTTCATGCAAGCATTTTCATGAAAGTTATCCAATGACAAGCCGTCTTTCACAAAAGTTCTTAATAAAAAAAGAAGTCCAAAATTTTCCTGACGAAATTCAATTCTTGTGTTCCTTTTTTGTTTGGTTATGAACGTTCTCTGCAGTCTGTTTTATTTTGAAGAAGTTTAAAAGCTTTCCATAACATTTGCATTGGAGCATAAAAATAAATGTATGTGTGTGTGTGTGTGTGTGTGTGTGTGTCTGCAGGTAGCAGCACAGCTTGCATCGTGGTTTTGGATCGACAGAGTCACCGGCTGCACACAGCCAACCTGGGAGACTCAGGCTTCCTGGTGGTCCGGGGAGGGGAGGTGGTCCACCGTTCGGACGAGCAGCAGCACTACTTCAACACGCCCTTCCAGCTGTCCATCGCTCCCCCAGGGGCCGAAGGGGCCGTCCTCAGTGACAGGTGAGACACCCAACATGCAGTGCGTCTGTCACCTGCTGCCTTACAAACATCTGAACTGGCTTGGGTTCAGGACAGCAGGAGTGGTTGCACTGAGCATTAAAGGGATAGTTCATTGTTTTTGAAGTGGGGTTGTATGAGGTTCTTATGCATGCTCAGTCTGTTACCGTCTGCAGATGGCGATCAGCGGTGTCACCTTTAGGAGAAGGGGGGAAAAAAATCGCTGCACTGAAAGTCAGCATCCTACTGTTGCAGACGGGATCAGCAGAAAAATGATTTTTAGCCACATATATAAATGCTTACCTAAAAAAATCAACATCTGTTCAATTTGCTAAATTAAGATTTCTTCTTTCACCTAAGTTTGCTGCCAGATAGCCGTTTATTCTGGCACTAAGTATTTTTTAACTGTAGTTCCTCCGTATATTACTACACCTTCTCACGCTGGTGCAAGTATCAGATGTGCATGTAGGATTTTTTTTCACCAGTTTAGTTTCCTTAA
>JAPZDX010000021.1:5193785-5204083 GCA_029783625.1 Naso annulatus | reverse complement strand
AAAAAGAAAAAAGTGATTTCAGACAGAAGCAGACGGTCTGATATATAACTTTGAATGATAAATACAGGAATTCAAACTGACTCAGCAGTGAAAACAGGTTACAGTTACGAATATAGAGATACATGCTAAAGCCTACAGATCACAGTACAGCGACTTCAACTTGTGTTTCACTTCATTCATTAAACGAGCAAGGACCCTCGTAATGATTCAGTACCCATGTGGGACAAACGTAGGACACGTCTCTTCGTATAGTAATATTAAAAGTCAAGTTGGGGTTTTTGGCCAGGCTCGAGTTCAGGTTTCCAGTGTTGCAAACTGTCAAGAGCTGCTATTTCCAGACTCCAGCCTTAGACTTTAGCTTAGCTGGCCAGGCTTGCTAGTACTCTTGATAGTCATACGTAACTCAAATTAAGCAGCTAATATCCACTAATAACAACGTAACATGGCTTCAGTGTTTATCGAAGTGTTACCGAAGCAGATGTAACGTTAGCAGTGCTTTTTAAACTGTGAGAGGTTCAATGGGGAATGAGGACACCCAAACAGTTTTGCCCAGAGCATAACGTCACACTTGTCAGCATTTGATTTTGGAAAGGTGAAGAACGTAAATCTCCTTTGAACCTTGTCGAATAACAAACATCACTTTTAAAAGGGCCCCAAACACAAATTTTTATTCACGATGAGCTCGAAATCTACAGAATCAGCCTGAAAATGAGGAAAATGAAAAGATTGCACAAGTTACAATGGAGCACAGCCGTGTTGTTGTCAGATCCTGGTCAGGGATGGTAAATGCTACACTCTTTGCGTTAGAGGGCGGCGCTTTGTGAAGGGTAAATTAACAATGTAGAACGCTGTGTCTCCATGTTATGCAACCAGCCTTAATTGTCCCTCCCTGCTCCTGCACACTCCAGCAAGTGGAAAAGTGTAACTTAAGTGGGACAAAGAGAGATGGCGGATGAAGGAATATCAGCTCAGTTTTTCGGAATATTGATGAAGAAGAGAGTGATAACAAAGTCGTCTGTTGGCTGTGTAAGCAAAAATTCACATTAAAGCAATTTTATGCAAACTTGCAAGGAGAGCGAGCTGCTACTAGCAACACTCGACAGACAAGTATTTTAGTATTTGACGCTTAAACCCACAGATGCTGGTCGATCAAGAAAGACAACGCAACTCATCACAAAAATGACTGCCCGTGATCTGCTGCCACTATATTTTGTTGAAGGCAAAAGCTTACACAAGTTAATGCGTTATATTGAGCCTGAATACACAGAACAAAGTCGCACAACGGCAACGTCCCAATTGGACCTCAGTCAATCATAATAATAAACATGCCACACATTACAACAACATTTAAATTTAAGTCTTGGTAACGTAAATCGTATTGAAGAATGTTGAGACTAAATGCCTAAATACACAAAACTTTCCTTTTAAACGTTTTAACCTTACACATTAAATTGTGCTCAGTTTAAATGGTTTCCTGAGCGTTTCCTTGCTAATAGGCTAGTTGACTAGTCACAATTAAATTTCTGCTTAACCATCATTGAAATTAGTTTCCATCAGCATCCCTAGTAAAAATCCTGTCGCTCTTATTCTGTTTGCCCAGTCAATGATGCTCTCTGTACTTTCTGTCCTGATTGGCCACTCTATGCTGCACTGCTTAGCCACAGGTGACCAGTACGAGCTTATTAGCTTGAGACGGACCAGTTCACCTCGCTCCACCTTTCCCTGCAACCGTATTGTCTTGGTTCAAACTGGACTAAAAAGAGAGAACAAACAAAATAACATGCAAGTCAGAGCAAATGGCTGCAGCATAGTTGCTTCCCGACAAGTCTCATGCTATAGCTAATGTTAGCTTGTTAGCTCATTAGCTCACTAGCAAAAGTTACCAACTGCAGCTTTAATATATATTGATTCATTAATGGTCTCAAAGAATCTCTGATTTATTTAATCCAATGATTTTTCATCTAGTGCCACTATCAGGTAAAAATTGTATTTTTTACACATAATTTTTGAATAATAAACATTTATTTGGAGTTGTGTTTTTGTAGCCGTGTTCACCTGTACTAGCCACCTTTAAGCTCTGATTTGCTCCACTCAAATTCTTGCTTATTTTCACTGCAGTAGCTAGCTGCTAACTTTGTCTGCTGGTGTTGAGCAGGAGTTGTTCTGCCACTGGTGAAAAAAATTCTTAGTTTTGTTAGGGCAGCGAGACCGAACAGAAAAATCTAGGAAAGTAAACCCAAACAAATAGCTGAAAGATGCTAAAATGCTCTGTGAAGCTGAGAGAAACAGCAGTGTCAGGTGAAAAGTCCCTGTACGTTTGACACTAAGACAAATAACTGCTAACATCATTGAGTTTCCTTTTTAAATTTTATTTAATATTTAAACTCTGCCACACTCTTTGCAAAAACTTTTTCTTAAAAAAAAATCAGAGGTCGAGTTGAAGAGACTTCATTTGACTTTTTTTTCCTACCTTGACAGAAGGTTCTCCCATTTCCAACAAACCCATACTTGCAGTTACAAACTTTGCCGGAGCCGTCTGACTTGTCATCACATGTGGCGTTAGCGTGGCAGGTTGCACACACATCCATAATGGGGCCTTCTGCTAGTGTATCTGAGAGCATAAAAATAACATCCATCAGTCAATATCTTCAAAGAGTTTTCACTCCCTCTTCAATTTTTAGTGATTTATTCAATAATTGCCAAATGTGATGAGACAAAACCTGTCATCAGTATTCTCACCAGCAATGAAACAAAGAAGAAGAACCACGATCATCATTCTGTTCCTCTCGTCCATCCTCTCTAACAGTCTGCTGCACTCTTCATTAGACACCCAACCTCCTTATTCCCATCTTCTGTTTTCGTTTTTCACTTCCTTCTCGTGGACCATGTTGATGCTGAGCCGGTTTGATAACCAGGATTGAGAGGACGTGGCGAGTGGGTGGGCTGAGGTCACTCGGAGAAATAGTTTCTTTTCTCAATGGTTTTCTGTTGCAGCTGGTGGTTTTGCGGCTTCATCTGTCACCACAGTCAGTTACGCTCCACATGTGTTCATGATACGCTTGGTGCTCACTCTGACACACTCACGCTGTGGTGACTGATAACGGCTATATTTAGCCTAACGAACCTGCTGGACTCCATCTGACAACGTGTTATTTAGAAGCACATTAACCACATCATTACTATATATAAAAACACTTAGAGCTCGATAAGAGTCTTTGACTGGAGTGCTTAGAAACTACATCATGTGGAAATGCACAAACTCTCAAGTGTGGCGGGAATCTGGTTGGAAGAGCTGTATTCATTTCTTTGTCACACAAAAGCAGAAAGCACATTTTGTGGAAGGGGATACTAATTGTTGGAGGCAATGTGGATTTCAGGGAGCCCATCACTGGCACATTTTGTGGGAATACCCAGTGATAAAACCTTTTTGGCTGGAGTTTCATAAAACACTGAAACACATTTTAAACATAGACCTGCCCTTGCAATTTACCACATTATTTCTGGGGAATGTAGTTTTACAGACAAGAGGCACTGATAAACATGTTTGGGATACTGATCTCCGCCTGTGAAAAAGCTATTACCGGGCGCTGGTTACTTCCTGAATCCCCCACGATACAGGAGTGGATTGATACTGTAAATGATACTTATGTTATGGAAAGGATCGCTTGTTGTTTGTGTCTACAGAAAGATACTTTTGTTAAACTCTGGACCAAGTGGGTTAAATATATAAGACCTCTGTGGATAAATTTTATGGAGGTGACCAACCGCGGATTTTGTGATGCTGTCTTATCTTAGCAAATTTTATTTACATTTTATTAAATTATTTCTTTTCCCTTTCAATTTTTATTTTTTAAACTTGTATGCTTCTCAAGTCTTATTCTGATGTTTTTGGTTGATTCTATGTGCACACTTTGCTTCTCCCACATTGTTCTTAATGTTTAAAAAACTCCGGACTGCTGAGAAAGTTCAGCTGTTTTTCTGACAATATGCTGTGCAATGCTAAGTCTGCTGCTCAAAAACTAAAATAAAGAATTTTTTTTTAAAAAAAGGAAACTACATATGCACAAGTCAATATTCATTACTTGCACTGCTGTTGTAGATCAAACATTTTCTGAATATCATGGTGCAGCCCACCCTTTGTCAGAGTATTTAATGTAGTTAGCTTTTATTACATCCAAAGTAGATGAATTTATCCTTTCTTATACAAGCTAGAAATGTAAATGTGTCTGTTTTTTACGTCAATGGCAATGAAATTCCTCCTTGTCCTGCCACAAGGTCGGTAGTGGTTGCAGAGGGGGTGTCAGTTGGCGTGCTGTGGGAGAAGGAGATAAGTGTGGTGAGCTGCTATCTTTCTGCCCAGCAGGGTCCTCCATGGGGTCTCTCTGTCACTCAAGGCAACAAGCTACCGCCTCACACCAAGCCGGCTGGACTTGACTGATTATCCGTCCCAAAGCAGACAAATGACCGTGTCTTTGTGTGAGCCCAAATCTGACTAGAACTGGACGTTATACACTACAAATTATTAAGTGGTTTATAAAATAATTTTAAATCAAACCAAAATGTGCAGCAAACTAAAGTTATTCATCTTTGGGGCTAAACATTGCTGTGAAATTTCTGCACAGGATGTCAAAGAGATCTCTGTGGAGCCCCACAAGGGACATGGGCAAAACAAGAAAATCACGTCTGCACGCAATAGTTTCTTGTGTGCGTGGAAAATTTCGTGTCTTTATGAGAAACTATTGCGTGAGCATGAGATAGTTTCCGACCATTCACTGCATTTCAGCTTGTGTTTGTGTGTGGAAATGACAGTACAGGAGCTAATTGTACTATACTTTAACCTGGGACTCCATTATAAGATAAGACAAAATAAACTTTATTGTCCCGAAGGGAATTTGTCCTGAGCAAAAAGTGTCGAATACAGCTGCACATAAACAAAATACATGACAGGACCAAAAAGCAAAGAGTGAACACAATAACATAACAGTTTCACAACATTCAATTACATATTGCACATTGTAGAATATTAAACATATTCCTACGTGAACACAGACATGTTAAGACACAAGGTAAAGAAGGGAATAAAAGAGTAATAATAAATGATAATAAATAGTTAGTGATAAAAAGTAGCTAAAAGTGATCTCAAGTTACTGTCTGTGACTGCTTGTTTAAGAGTGTTATGGATGTAGAAACAAATGAGTTTAAAACGATTACTTCTGTATCTGCTGCCTCTGAAGCATTTTCCTGATGGTAAGGGTTCATATCTATGATGGAGCATGTGTGTTGGGTCATTGAGGATAATAAAGTATTTAAACTTCTGTCTCAGTGACAGATCATACACAAACACACATACCAGCGTACACACGTACACACACACTGAAATCATCATCTGCTTTCACTGAGGCCAGGAAAAAAGTGTGCCATTCTGAGAAATATGTTACCGGACGTCGGTGCACACAGCAGACAATCAGCTTTAAATAATGAAGTCCCAGAGGGAACAAATACCCTTTAGTCAAAAATGATTCTTTTATTAAATCAACAAAACCTAAAATATAGAACCAGGAGACAGAGTAATAATGTGGTGTTTAGTGATTTTACTCTGCAGAGCACATCTGCATCACATGCAGGGTTGGAAGGTTACTTTGGAAATGTAATAGGTTACAGTTGATAGTTAATCTATTTAAAATGTAGTATGTAATGTAACCATAACTTTAAGCACTTTAATGAATGTAACTTATTACATTTGATTGCTTTTTTAAATTTCTAATGAATGTTTTCAACTGTTAATCATTTTCAAACGTTTAAACCAGGCAGTGTTAACCTTTCAGTAGTACTCAACACTGATCCGACTTCTGCAGATGTTTCCTTTAGGTTTGACATGGAAACTTTCAACATCAGTTTCATTTTAACAGCTGGTTTAAATATTTTGCATTGCACTGTTATGTCTGGGCCCTTTTTCTGATTTCTGAATAAAATGGTGTTTTTTTCGTTTTGTTGTGTTGTTCTTTCCCAGCACTGGCACACTTTTTTTTATCTGTGACGTGGCAACAACACTCAGACAGGTTGTTAAGCTTTGAGTGGCTACAGCAATGTGGATAGATCCAGTTGGCGGACGTGGAGTGCTGCAAATTCAAACAAGAGAACCAATCAAAAGCATCAGAATAACATCAAACTTTGCTAAATGGCCTTGACTGGAAATAGCAAAAGAAGACATTGTGCAAATAAAGAACATTTAATGCCTCAAAATGAATTTTATTCAACATATAGCCTAAGCTAAGCTTTTGACAGAAAATGCTCAAAATGTAACCCACTTTGTAGTCATTAACATTTTCATAAGCAACTGTAATTTAATTACACATTTTGGTAACACTTGAAGCATCCATATGTAATGCATTATGAACATACTTACAGTGTGTTGTAATGCTCCTGTAGTGCTGTATAATAATAGTTAAGAGCAAGGCCAGGATTAACCCTAACCCTGACCATGACCAGAATTATAACCACAACCAAAACCACTTATGATGCATTATAAATGTGCTAATGATGTGTTCTAATGTGTTATATACGTTCATAATGCGTTATACTGCATTACAGAGACAGGCCTCATAGAAAAAGTTACCCATTTTTTTCTCAGTAACTGTAACGGACTACAGTTACATTTATTTTGTAATTAAACTACATAACTTTGTTACATGTAACTAGTTACTCCCCAACACTGATGACAGGTCAGGCTAACCACAGATTCGGATTTGAATGTCACAAGCTGAATCACACTAGTCTAAAGGTGTCTTGTTCAGTTTGGGTGTGAACAAAGATTTGATCGACATTTGGTGTTACAGGATCAATCAGTCACTGTGCAGCAAGACGTCTTCTTCTTTGTACCTTACTGCCACTTACTGTCCATCAGTGGAATAACCTCACTGTCTCTGACATCAGGACTTCATATTACGCTTCACCCATGTTCATGTGTGTAACTGCATATTCATGGAACAAAATGGATCCTCACTTGTAGCAGGATTTAGTGTAAACTGAACCAAGACTGCTGGGTTGACTTATTCAAAAAATCCTGTCACAATGATGCATTTATTGTGCGTTGTTGTCATTGTCCTATTTTTGCAGAACAGATGTGGCCTGTTTTATCTCTCATGCTCCATGTCCAAAGAAAGTGTGTACATAGAGACAGTAAAGACACAAAATTTGGCAGCTGAAGATATCTTTATTTGTTTTCCAGCACTTGATCTCTTTAGACCTTCTGTGTAGTTCTCACAGTCTGTCATTCAGATCAGTTATTTTAGGAACATGCATTTTTAGTATCAAAATTTTATAATAGACTTCAGAGACATGTTTGAAAAAAATTAAAAGGACACACACTACACACAAGATTGAATTCTTTAAATGTAAATGAAACAAAGAGCATTACACCTCTCAGCATACATTTCATTATTACATAAATGAGTCTCACAAAATAAGATAAGTGGCTGACATCGGAGACAAACAAAAATAGTCTTGTTGGTTATAAGCTTTTAATGTCCACTGATGGCTCTGTTAAATCAGAATGTAACACTCCTGTGTGTCACAATACCAATAATAAATGTGTTCTGTGCGTCATCAGGAACAGTCTCAGCATGTAGCAGTGTTTTGCCAGAGTGATCAGACCACAGAGATGTTCAGGACTCTTCCCAGCTCTGATCTCAGACACACAATCTGCTATTATCGTGGTCATAGAATAGAGCAGGAACAGCAGCTTTTCTGTTCATGTGATACCTCAACTCTCTCAGCTGGAGGCACCTCTGGAGCCAGAAATTCCTCCCTGCACTCTGACACTGACCCACTGGAGGTGGACAACAGCCTCCCACGCACCAGGTCAGCAGCTTTTCCATCCATGACAGACAAGTCTATCACTGTTTTCTCTCTTAGCGACATGTCTCCATCATCATCATCATCTATCAGAACAAACTCCTTGAGGTAAACCATCCCCACCCCATGGAGGCTGTGGTTCTCGGCTGATTCCTCCATGATGTGGGCATCCACAAAGGTCAGAGTTGAAGTCTCTGTCAGGGTCTCATGTGGGTCTGTGGAGTTGTCCTCTGGCCCTGAATAGGCCTGGCTGCTCGATTCCATCATCCACAAGGAGTTCCTTTGAGCACTCTCGTCTTTCATGCCGCATCTCTGGTCCTGGCTGTTTGGGATGATATCTGGAACAGAGGACATCCTGTTTGTACCATCCCACCTGGTGACCTTGTCTCTCTTGGTATGAGTACCGTTTTCTGTAGCATGACCATTCCCAGGATACATCTTGAAAGCCACCTTTTGGTAGTCATGGTACACCTGCACACTGCTGCTCTCTGTTGGGGAAGAGAGGGGGATGCAGGCAGAGTCGCCTTTTCCTTGTTTCTTCATGTATTTTCCTTTGCTGCACTGGGATGAAACAGAATATTAGGCGTTAACTCTTGATCTTGGAAATGCAATAAAAAAAAAAAAAAAAAACTTAAAGGGATATGCCGACTTTTTTTTTTTTTTTTTTTTTATTTGCTTCCCTCCTGAGTTTCAAACAAGAAGATAGATGCCATTCTTTCCAATACGGGCTCCGCCATCTCTGAAAACATCAGCAAACACATCTCAGTTTGTGAACTCAGAATTTTCTGATAAAGTCGACTTATGACGTCATGAATATGACTAGATGGGGGCGTTCATGTGGTCTTTTCCTGTAAACACGGTAAACACGACCCCATTTGAAGGCACCAATTCTTCTTCTCTGAAATACAGGAGGGAGGCAAATGACAAAAAAAATGAATGTCTGTCAAAATGAGCTAATCCAACATGTACATAATGATACAACACACTGGATAAATGAAAATCTTTACCTACTAGAGCAGGGCTAGAGTTAAAGTCATGATGTCACAAAAGCCATGAGGATTGATCCTCTTGGGACCATGAACTTGTCTATCAAATTTCAAAAGACTGATCCATCAGTGGACATTTCAAACTTACTATATTCTAAACTAACATTTCAGGAAAATTTACCATATCAGCTACGTGACAAATTGAGGCCCATCACAACCCAACACCTTCAAAGTATAGTTGTTTCTATAGCTATACCAGTATCGAAAAATGCCTCCAATACTGCCGAAAATGCTGGTATCTGTTTAGGGGAGTACACCAATCTGTGCACAGATCCAGTACCATGTGATTTATTAGCTGTTAAACGTTACCCAGCTACCTCCCAATTAGCTTAATTAGCTCTGAATGACGTTTTGATGGAGAGTTTTGATAGAGCTAGCGAAATGTCTACAATTGGCACTTGTATATTTTACACTGGAGAGACCACCGACCCAAGTGATATGAAAGGACTGAGATTTTCCTAGATTTTAGTGTTTAAGTTGCTTTTCCACTATCATTCATAGTGTTTTACTTAAGTTTTTTTTATTTTACTAAATTATGATTACGCCTTACGTTTTAAAGGAATTGTTATTTTTATGCGCTGGTATTGGATCGGTACTCAGTATTGGCTGCTATGCAAGTTGTTGGTATTGGAATCGGTATTGGGAAGGAAAAGATGGTATTGGAACATCTGCACTCCAAAGTCTCTTGGTAAAAATATCATTCATCATGAACCTCCAGAACAGCCTTAACACTCCTTGACATTTTTCATCACCATACGTCTATGAGATTTTTCATCACTTGTCATTTAAATGATAGTGGAGTCAAACACACTGATCCGTAATCTCCCATAGGTGTTCAGCTGGGTTGAGTTCTAGAGACTGTGAATGTTATTGCACATGATACCCACCATGTTTATACTTGTCAAACCATTCATTAAGGCCTGCAGGGCACCAGCTAAATTAATATAATTTTGCACTCATTTATTCAGGTTTTTTACTTGTTCACTATTACAGATAACGTATACTATGTCAGACAATTCTGTTTAGATCGCTTATGCCTGTACATGGTATTGTTGTGCAGTGACAGTATTAATATTATTCCAACCTTTCAGTATTACAGCAACTGGGGCAGGTAACAGTGAGAGCAGTGGAGTTGTTTTATGAACAGTAAGAGAGAACAAGCTGTCATTTAGTACTGGTCTCTCTGAATAAATAAATGAAGTACTCTTAAAATAAGCAAAAAATAACTTAAATTACCCGAGGAACAGCTCTTTGAAGGAGAAAGATGAACTCCACTAAAGTGCTCTCGCCAAGGAAGCAGTGTGTGTGTGTGTTTCATCTCTCTAAAACACAGACACACACACACCATCCCCTTCTTCCAAGTGTCACATCACTCAAAGCGACTTTGCATCATAGTTT
>JAPZDX010000021.1:5000696-5016535 GCA_029783625.1 Naso annulatus | reverse complement strand
GGCAGGATTATATCAAACAGACAGGCCTCTTCTATGGAGGTCTGGCCTCTCTCACCCTCTCAGTCACACATACACACACACACTCACACACACACATACACATACACACTTTGTCCTGAAGGTAATTAGAAGCTGGATGCCGTCCATCAAACACAAACTCACCCTCTTGACTCCACAAATATTGATAAAGAGTCTGTCCACAGTGATTCTAGGGTAACCACGCAGAAAAAAGTGTCTCCATCAGGGTGATGTTTGCCATATTTCATATCCCCACACAGCCATGAATCCACACCCCCAGCTGTGTGTGGGCATATGCAGATGAAAGCCTGCATGTACAGTGTTTCTATGCATAAGGACATATTCAAACACAAACATGCATGTGTGCCACACAAACAACGTGAGTTCAAAGTAAAGGCAGCCAAGTATTAGGGTGAAGCCAAGCGTGAGACATGAGTGTCAGTCAGGGCAGATCATCCTATCTTCTTTGTCTGCCTGTCTGTCTGTTCACCTGTGTGTGTGTGTGTGTGTGTGTGTGAGAGAGAGAGAGTCTGGCTGGCTGTTCAGCTCAGCCTGGAGTCTATCCAGGCCATCACTCACACTTTACCCAAGGAGAGGGCGTCGGACAGGTTTTATTAAAACTCTGTCAGAGGGTGTGTGTGTGTGTGTGTGTGTGTGTGCGCGCGTGCATGTGTGTGTGCACATCTGCCTCAGGCTCAGAAGAGATATCATCTCTCCCTTGACATGTTCTTTCATCTTGCCTTTTTTCTTTTTGACAGACACCATTTCGGTTGCCAGTCATTTTTTTTACTCAGGCCTCTCCTCAAGGCTGACTTAATCCATTGTATTGTGTGCAGCAGTGCCTGAGTTACTCTGTGTAAAGCCATTTCAATCATATAATCAGCGAAACGAATATTTAGACACAATGCTAGTAAACAAGAAAGCTGGTATCTTACAAATAGCTTTAGAATTGTTGGTTTATCATATACATAATACTTACACATCACATGTATCGAATGTTCAAAAAAAGTTTATTCAGTGTATTCATTCAGTCTGAGCCTTTAGGAGATTTCCTCTAAACACTTTTATGATGTGTAAGATGTAATCAGTCTTTCTTGGCCCGTAAAAAAATGCACTCCCTAGTACAGCCAAAGCTAACATGGTACTTAACCAGCCAGAGTTTGCCAAATCAAGTGTGTATTTTCTTTTCAGAAGAAAGCGTCTTTCATCTTTACACACATGAATAAAACCTCAAAACATAACGTCGCCTGTGAACATTTCCACCTGAGTCAATAAGATAGATTTTCATCAGCAATGGTCACTGTTAAGCAATGAAATCAACAATTAAAATGATAAAGAAACCTCTAGCGGCAGAAATTTCATAACGTGCGTTCAGGATTAGGTGTGATGTTAGCTAGATTTAGCTAACATCTGTACTGCTAGCTTTGACTTTGCTTTGATTCGTGCCGAGGTCAGACTGCGCGGTATCAGCCTGATAATAGCCCAACCAGGAGAACTTATAGCGATCAGAAATGATCAATGAGCACTGGGCGCGACAATCAATTGTTTCATCTCAGGTAATGTGTCATAATGAATAATAACCGATGCCGCATCCAGGACGCCTCATGACCTCAGGACAGAAAGACTTGCACATTTGATTTTTTGTTTACATCCCCTGACGGCTTGTCAGTTGTTCAGTGGCGAGTGCTTCCTTGCCAGTGACATTACGCACATCGTGAACTTCTAACAATGATTGATCGGGGAGCAGCGTGTTGTCTGTAATGTCTATCAGCCGTGAAATGGCAAGGATTTATGACTCTTGAATTGCATAATCTGACACAGTGAACATTTAATAGACTACAATATCTTGACAAATGTCAGGGGACAAAAATAGCTAGTTCGTAAGCAAGCTTAGTTCTAGCTAATGAAGACTATAACAAAAAAAAAAGTAAAATTCACTCAGTCTGGTTATCTGAGATGACTCAAATTTTAAATTATGTTGACATTAAATTTCTCAACAAAACACATAACTGTGGTTAACTGGTTGTGTTTATACACAAAGAACCTCTTACTTAGAATAAGGAAAAGATGACGTTTTGCTTAAAGGCCTTGGTAGGGACAAAAAACACTTGGTAAAGGTCAGGAAAAGATCTTTTCTTGACTTAACATGCCTGTTTTTGGGGCAAGACACACAGTTAAAAACTCTTATGTCTTTTTCCTTTAAAAACACCCGGTGGTTGTTGACTAGAAGGATAGGAAATTCTCACATCATCTCCTTAAAAAACACCTGGGTCTCTTCACCACAAAACCGACTGCTAAATCTCCTGACATTTGCTTAAAAACATCTGGTTTGGTTGCCACAAAATAACTGTAAAATGTCCTGACAGTTGGTAAGATTACAAACCGTCAAACACTGATGTTGACTTAAACACTGGTCTCCTGCTTGGCAAGCATCTCGCCAAGGTGTCATGCTACCGACTTCTCCTCCAGTCTCCTGATGAGACTATTTAGCTCATGCAGGTGTACATATAATCAGACTGATTAAACTGTTGAGTTACAAGCGAGGTGTACAAATTTTTTGCAGCCTATGCGGTTTGCAAAAATGTAACTCTTAACGATTCTTTGTTGTGACCAGCTGCTATTACCTTTTTTTTTTTTTTTAAGTAAAAAAAGTCTGTAGCAGAAAATAAAAAATACAGCATGTTTTTCCTCATTTAAATTCTTTATTCCAAGAAGAATTTAAAGTCCAACAATAATCCTCTTAGACAAGGCAGGTAAAGTAAAGGAGGGGTTGAATAATATGGAAACCAGTAACCTTTGACAAACAAAGATATGTGCATGAAAGTCCTTTAATTGAGACTGACTTGAAAAAATAATCAACAAAATGGCACAAGTGCAGAGTGGTGTGAAAAACGTAGCCTACATAAAAACACATTTCACCTGAGTGGAGGCCATATGAACACTCATATGATCCACAGAGTTGCAGCACAGCACAGCATCAAAACAACACACGGAGCTGCTGTAAGTGGTGTTGCAGATGTTCTTTCTCTACAACAGAATCACTTCTTACCGCTACATGAGAAAGAGGAGCCACACACGCAGCAGGCGCAGTAATTAAAATGCTGAGACAAGGCCTTCCCTGTACAACCACCCCCTCCTCCCTTGCCTGTTTTTTTTTTTTTTTTTTTTTTTTCCTCGAGCTGCTCACTCCCATCAACAGGCCGTAAGTTTTTAATCATGTTGAAATGATTTATTTAAACGTCAGGCAATATGTCACCTCACTTCCTTTCATTTTTCAAAATGTTTGTGTTCTTTGCTGGATGATAAATTTATCTTCAGACAACCCCAATATGACTAATTAACTTTGAAATATCAGAACCAGATGTCGAGCTGAAGGAAGTTCTTAACATGCAGCCAAGAGAGCCCGATCACCTCCTGCCTCCCTCCTCCTCTTTCTTGCCCCTCCTCCCCTCAAACAACACCAGCCCTCCTCCAACCTGCTTCTCGCCTTCGCCATACTCTTGGCTTCATTTCTTGTGCACACACCTTCTTCAAAAGTTCGAGCCATCCTGTTGAGAACCAACACGTTACACCAGGTCATAAATCTGGCAGTGTGAAGTTAACCTGCACATGCCCTGTGCTTACCTCCTCCTCCTCGTGCCCTCTGTGTCACTCAGCACCTCCACCTAATTTATTCTCCTCCCTCCCTCGTCTCCTGACCAACTGGCTCCCTTTTCTCACTCAAGCTCCAGAGATTCAGGTTTTTACTGATTTATTGGGCTAATGCCCAGAAACTGTAACTAGACCCTAAGTTGGTAAATTTATGCTCTCATATGCACAAAAAAAGTCCAGATACTACTTTTAAACGTACTCTCTCATTTTTTATGACTAATCTCAGACAAATATACTTTTTCGTGATTTATGTCACTCTTTATTTCCGCCTAATGTCAAAAATGTTTGGATCAGGAGACTTAAGTGGGATATGAATCCTGTTCCTCGTTTTCTGGCCAACGCGGCGATAATGTTTTGAGTTGAAGCGGTGGTGAAAAATCTTCTGTCCCTGCAGAAATGCTGAGAAAAAGCAAAGGGCCCCTACAGGAACATTGCAGCGCTGACACTTTGACAGTTTGCCATGAGTGACGTCTGATCTGTACAAATTTCAGGACTAATAAATCTACCTGTCAGAGCTCGGGACTTGAAAGGGCCGCAGCCCTGCGGCACAGCTTTAACACAACTTGTGTTGATGAAATTCTGTAGGCTGGAGAATTATAGCTGTCAGAAAAACGCCCACATCAAACCTGAAGCCTTGGCGTTCCTTCTTTTTTCCCCTCTGCTCTCTCAACACTCATATATTGCTCATTCACCTCCTCCCTCCCTCCCTCCCTCTCTCCCTCCCTGCTGCCTCTCCCTTCCAGACGTCTCTCTTTCTCCTCCTCCTGTTCTTTCTCACTGCTTGGAAAATGAAACATAGGGCTCCTTTCATGGCTTGGCGACCGTCATTACATCATTTTGACACCCTGTAGATACCCCCCCACCTCACACACACACACACACACACACACACACACACTACATCCGAGTTTCTTTTAATCACTTGCTCTGCCAATACAAAAAGTTTGCTCACAGACAATAAGTTGTCAGGGGTTACGGGTATGACACGTCGGCTATCAGGCTCTCAGCTCTCTCCTGGCAGTCGGCCATGATGGAGGACAAGAAGGCAAAGCAACCCCATTGGCCGGCCCGGGTTAAAAATGCAGACCTGTCACCAGAGTATCAGAGTCACCAGCTGGGGGTTAAATGGGCTGAAAGGTGGGAACGCAGCACATGATTTCACTAGAAGGGGTGTCGTATGCGGGTGATTTAAATACCAAAAGGCCCATAAATCAACTGCTCACCACTCCTCTCTTGCCACCTCCTTCCATTTCCACATCCTTCCAGGCCGACTGCCACTCCTCTCCCTTTTCAGTGGAATTATTCCTGTTTATCTTAGATCCCAGCTAGTTTGGTCGTCTCCTTCTTTCAGCCCAAGCCGATGTATCCTGCGGGTAATAAATCATCTGCGCTTGTTTGGATACTTTACTGTCGTCGCTGATTTTCCTGTAAACGTTTCGTGAGGGGTGGATCATATTTGCATTCTTCAAAGCGCCGCTGTCAGTGTTAAAAGTTCACTGGAGTCCTGAGGAAGAATGGCAGCCCAAGCTTTTTGATTTAAATGTCAAAAGTTGTGGCTTTTGCATAAGGTTGGGACCCTCCTGGTGCAGTGTGATCATTCATTGACAGTTGAGTCAAAGAGCCTGTGAAGGTGCTCTGCTTTATCATTGAAATGATTCAGTCAACTGTGTGAGCAAGGTAGCATTACACCTATGGGCAGACTGTTGGCGAGAAAGTATAATTAATATGAAATCACAGTTGGGGACGGGCTGTCTTAGTGGCTAAAAGGCTGTCACACAGCCAAAAGTTCAGACATTCAGTCCTCGCAAAGCCACTTTGTGCCTGTCATGCATGAGTCACTCCTTTTAGAGTGTCATTTTAAATGCCTAAATTGCAAATCAGATTGCATTCCATGACTTTAATCCACTTTGATCCCACCTAAGCTATTTTTCATCAGTCATATCACATAAGAGAGTGACAATAGAAATATCTTTGTTCATTAACCCCATGCTGAAACGGCAGCAGTCATTTACACTACACACACAGCCACCGCAGCAATCTGTCAATCCATGTGCTTGTCAATCACTCCGTGTCTCTGTGGGAAGCCGGCTCTGACTGACAGCCCGTGTGATCTCTCCCAAGGGCTGGCAGGAAGGCAACAAAAGGCCCAGCTACAGTAATTGGCAAGATAAAGACATCCCGCCAAAGCACCACTGTCACTCATTTGGTTCCAGAGCGATGAATCAACATGAAACACGCCACACCAGTTAACCAGAGGGAAAGTATGCTTGTCAGCTAACCAGTTACCAATCAGAAGGCCAGCTCGGGGTCACTTCCCCTGGTGACTGGCTGAGAAGTGACCTGTTTAAACCAACACACCGTGCCTCCCCCCTCCTCTGGATTCACCTCTCTAACCTTCTCACCTCCACTCTCCCCTCCCGTGTACGCCCTGACCTCTGACTGACCTGCTGGCCCTTTGCTTAGGTCAGCTTAAAACATAAACACCCCCTCGCCCTCTTTCCCTCTGTCTGCTCCATCTTACCCCCATCCTTCACACACCTGGTTCTCATTTCTCACGTTTCACTTTCCATCAGTGCTGCGGGAGGAACGCCATCTGTCTGTCTGTCTGTCTGTCTGTCTGTCTGTCTTCATGGAGAAGGTGGAGAACGTGTGCAGCTCTCAACATGAAATAAACAATTACTGTTCCGAACAATTACTGTGAGAGCAGTCAGCCAGATTTAAAATGTAGATAAGGTATTC
Source organism: Naso annulatus (assembly GCA_029783625.1). NCBI lineage: Eukaryota > Metazoa > Chordata > Actinopteri > Acanthuriformes > Acanthuridae > Naso > Naso annulatus. The sequence continues at coordinate 5,010,127 of JAPZDX010000021.1, read as the reverse complement.
TTTGACAGCCAAAGCTCTCTGTGTTAGTGATGGGAAGATCTAGATAAGAACTAAACTGTCGTGACTGAGATCAATCATTGCGAATTACCGATTCATTTTAGTGCCACAGTTTTTCTTGTATCAGTGCAGAGTCACCCCACCTTGCATTAGCAGAGTAAAACAGTCCTTCCTGGAGCACTCTGAGGGGTCACATAGGGTTTCATGTCCTCTGAAGAGGTCCTGTCACAGTCAGTGTGTGTTACTGAGTGTGTCTCCTGATGACCTGTGTCTGACCCCCCTCTCTGTCCTCTCTCAATCACCCGTGTCTCCTCAGACACCTCTCCTCCTCCTCCTTCTCTTCTTCTTCTGCAACAGGAGAGCAAAGCGAGCAGGGGGGGCTCCCTCGCACTGAAAGCCTCCAAAGAGGGACCCCCTGCGCAGCATGTAAAAGCCCTTTCTCATACATACACACACATACATGTGGATCCCGTGTCTGCCTGCCTGGCTCTTCACAGGGTAGTCATTAGTCATCGGGCAGATCAAAGGACAACCGCAGGAAGTGAAAGGACCCTGACAAGGAGGAGTCCTTCTGGCTGGCAGGCCATCGCTCATCCTCAACTGACAGGGAGGCACACTCTCCATCTGACTGCTGTTTCCGCTCCAGGCTTGTGTCTAAAATTTGACTGATTTCTAGTTGACAATTTGTTTTTTGTATTGTCTTTGGTAAAGGCTGTGAATGATTTGACTGCATTATGATAGAAGATAAAAGGTTATTCTTCCACCCAGCACCTCTGTGCAGCCTGTTTACTTGGCCTCATGGTGATGACAAGACCTGGGTTCCTTACTGTATCTGCACTGTTGTTTGCCAAGAAGCAGCTATAACACACACACACACACACAATAAATAAATAAATAAAATAAAATAAAAAAGGACAAAGAGGAAGTAAATAGAGCTATCGCAATTTTTTTTTAAGCTTGGACAGAGCCAGGCTGGCTGTTTTCCCTGCTTCCACTCTTTGTGCTGGTATCGAAATAAAATAACAGATTTCCCAAATCTGATGGATTTTAAGTAGGTTAGAAAACCACCGTACCACTTTACAAAGAGTCTACCCTTACAAAGGGTAATAAATAGTTTATAAATTAGGTTATTAATTAGGTAATAAATACCTTTTTTCAGTAATGAATAGTTATAAACAAGTTAGAACAACTGGTTAAAAATTATTTAGAAATAAGGTTATTAATTAGGTCATAAATACCTTTTAAGTCATTAATAAACAGTTATAAACAAGTTATAACAATTGGTTGTAAACGGTTTATAAGTGAGGTTATAAATACCTTATAAGTCATTGATAAACAGTTATAAACAAGTTATAACAACTTTCATACATCGATGCAGGCTCTCTAGTTGGTAAGATGAAATTACTGCTTCATTGCATCTCATTTTTATGATCATTTACTAATGAATTACTGATATTTCTAACTGGCATAAGGGAGCCTTATTGGAGAGTGTGAAACACGTCACCATTTACTAATGAGTTAATTTGATCTGGTCAAATTGTGAGCCTCAATGTATGAAAACTGTTATTACTTGTTTATAACTGTGGATTAATGTCTTATAAGGTAGGCCTATTTGTAGATGGTAGATGTAATGTAAAGTGGTACTGCTGATTGTCTTCATGTATGTTGAAGGAATTATTTGAACTTGTGTTCACTGAAGAGGTATAAGTTAGCAACAGTACATTTTCGATGTATGTGTCAAAAGCAGATCTGACATAAAGATGACGATGTGTTGAGGGTGCAGCTATCAGTAGATTTAAAAATTACCAGAAGCCACTAGCAGCTAACTTATAGAAGAAGAAGAGCAGCAAACAAAAAAATCCACAGCACAGGGTAGACTGTGAGGGCCAGGAGCTTAAAGGATTGTTTTTGTCACTTTATGCTGTACTTATCATTTAGAAAGGGCTGCCTGATGATGTTGTTTGTCACCATAAAGCTGTTGTTTGGCATGCTAGGCTCGTCAGGACTGCTTGTGTCACTTAATGCTGTACGCTTTCTAAAATCACACGCTAGGGCGGCATTATAGCGTTATTTGGTTTTTTAGTACAGTTAGCCCACTTCCAACGATACAGAATGTACTTAAGTACAAGTGAAATTATTTATTTAAAAAAAATACTCCAAGGAGTACAAGAGCACAAAAAAGCTGCTCAATTTAAGTAACTTGCATAAATGTAATTTGTTACTTTCCACCACTGAAAAGAAGTCACTCTTTTCTGGCATCTGTGTGTAAAATGAGCTAGTGCTAATTATCTTCTCTTTAACTATAACCATAAAACATGACAGAAAAATGTTAGACTTAACAAAAGTTAGAAAAAAAAAATCCTTATAATAACATGGCTTTATTTTTAAAACTCAAGTTAAATGCTCTCCAATTGTTGGCTCTGGATTACTTGACTGAAAACCTTTTGGCAATTACACATTTTGCATCCAGCATTGTCGTTGACCTTTTAACTCCATACAAAGTGCATATCAGCCAGGTTCCCATCGAATGTTCAAACCCATGTCTGTTCTATCACCACCTCACACTCTGGAATGAATCACATTAGAAATATATAAGAAACATCCATCCATCCATCCATCCATCAACTATACCTCACCATCACTGAAAGAATAACTTACAAATTGCTGGTGGAAATATAAATTAAAATAAGTGTTATTATCGTGTGGGATTTTTTTTGTTACAGCAACCAACAACTACTGTGGTGGTTTTAAAATAACTGAGGGCCAGTATAAGCAGAGGTGGGAAGTAGCGCGTACTCCGTTACATTTACTCAAGTAATTTTTGGATAAATTATACTTGTTAAAATAGTTTTAATGTGACATACTTTTTACCTTCACTTGAGAATATTTGTTAAAAATTTGTTGGCGAGCACAAGATTTCGTCCTCGAACAGTTCACACATGCCGACGCTCTGATTGGCCTTTGATCCCAAAAAACTGTAGACAGCAAGTTCGGGGCTAAATCCTGTTGTCTGAACTGGGCATTAACAACTGACGGTAACGGTCACCGTGACTACTGAGGCAAAACAGCCCAGGCCTCACTTTCAAACCATTTTTGAACTACAGACTGCCAAAGTTTGAGTATTAATTGTCCTATATATTGTCCCATAAAGTGTTTCTTATGACTGAATTTGCCTTCGTTTATGTTGTTTTGTAAAGATTTAATTGGTTAGCTATTGTTTTAGTTAAAGGAATATTGTTTGGCAATATCTGAATTTGCAAACTGTTGTATTATCAGCTATTTTCTTTATTTGATGATGATCATGCTCTGATTATTGAAACAATAAATCAGCACTCACTCAGTACTTGGGTAGATTTTTCACTAAGCACTTTCTTACTCTTACTCAAGTAATTATTTGGAGGACTACTTTTTACTTCTACTTGAGTCATATTATTCTTAAGTAACAGTATTCTGACTTGCGTACAGATTTTGGCTACTCTACCCACCTCTGAGTATAAGAGCTGGTGCCCCCTTACCGCCACCATCATCCTTCACCTCTTCTCACCCACAACCACCCACCCTCGCCTGTCTGCAGGGTGACCCTTTCCTTTCGCTGCGTGACTGAGCGCCTCTCCTGCCACACAGGAGGCATCAATTACAGGCCCCAGCCGTCCCAGTGTCACTGCTCTGTAATTAATGGGCTCTCCCGGCGCTGCGCCATGGGGCCTGGCCTCACCGTGAACTCCACAGGAATTCAGAGACAAACACACACACACACTCAAAGTTGTACACACAAAACAAAGCACCCACACACTCTGAAGCCTAAATGTTGCTGTGAAATGTTGGCTCACACCTGTTTATGTGATTTTCAAATGTGCTCTTAAATTTTAAAATGCTGGTCTTATGTGAGCATTAAGTGCAAGCATGCGTAGCCTACTTTAGAATTCACACCCAATAATTCAGAATTACCCTTGCATACTCTTGGTCATATGATATACAGATGTATACAAAAGCAGCTAAGCAACACACACACACATAGACACACACACGCATGCACACACATGCTTACACAGAGGCCCAGCCCCCTGCTGCCTGCCCCTTCATTTGTCAATCAGCCAGACAAACAGAAGCACAAGGTCTCCCAGGTCACAGGGCCATGGGATCCTGTGATTCCCCTGCTGCTTTAGATCTCAAGCACACACACACACACACACACACACTAGATACACCAGTCAGTCAAACTAATCCACAAAATACTGTGGGTCCTTTTCTTCAAAATCCTGAATCCTTTTGAATCAGTTCCTCCGTTTTTGTTGAGTGGAAAATTCTTCCTGTGGCAGACATGCTTGCAATACTTCCCTCAGCCCCCGTCACTTCTTGCATTCATTCTCCTCCCCCCCTCCCTTCCTCTCACCCTCCCTCTTTTTCTCTGTCTTTCTTTCATTCTTTCCGCTCACTCCCTCCTTCAAACATCACGCCTGGAGCTGACACTGAGTGTGACCCTGCCTTTATTGTTGCAGCAGGGCAGAGGCGCAAACACAGGGCAGGGACTGTCACCCCAGTGATTAAAGAGCGCATGTTTTCAGTCAAACGCCTCAGAGGGGAGTGATCCCAGAGAGAGAAAGAGGGAGGAAAGGGAGGGAGGCTCAGAGTCAAGCAGGGAGATAAAGAGCTTCTAACGTTTTCACAGCTGAAGAATAAAAACCCTTTGGAAAGGCAAAAGAAAAAGTGACATTTGCAAAGAGGTTGAGTTTGATACATAACCACTGGTAGTGACCTTTTATTAAAATTAAAACACGTATCAGTCTAGATTTTTTTTTTTCTATGATTGTGCTTCACAGCTTTCAGGAGTGACAGCCTGAAAAACATGTGCTGAACTTTGTGTCACAATGGCTTAAGGAGCTGCTAACTCACTGAAAAGATTCAATTAGTGTGAAGCTTTAACATCTCATGATGGCGTAAGTGCTGTTCCAGAAGCTTTTTTTGCTCTGAACCTGTCATATTTCAAGATGTTAATAGGCAATAAATATATTGGCGTTGTCGTCAAAAGCCCATAAATTCTTGTTTTGACCACCACGTGTGTGCAGTCTGGACCAACAAAATGCAGTTAAAGGCAGATGTGTCCTTGGCGGCTCAGAATGAAGCAAATAAAAGAGCGGCTTGTTGAGTTATGGCTGTGGGTAGGGAAAAGAGAGAGAGTCATAGATGTGACATTTTGACCATTAGACCTTGCTCCGCAAAATATTATTTTTATTAATGTGAACAGGAATCGGTTTCTCCTACAACACTTGTGAGGATTAAAACAAATAGGGCCATGAAAGCGCCAGGCAAGGAAAGAAATAAATAAATAGCGCGGCTGCCTCTATATTTCACATAACAGTCACCTCCAAGAGCTGTGGGCCTCTGTGTTAGGCGTCCAAGCTAAACACTTGGAAGTTTGCTCAGCCATAAATTAACGGCTTGACAGTCAAAAGTGTTCAAACTAATTTGTCAAATCTCGCTCGCTTTTTTCCCCCTCCGTTTAAATTCATTACAGCAGTTTTTCTTTCTTTCCACAAGGCTTCCAGAAATATGTTTCCCAGTACGATGCGGTACTGTGAAAAGATAATTCTGGAAACTAAAAGCCTCTACTGTACATCACATGTGCTGAGACCAAAATCCTTCATCAGAAAGAGGCTTGAATTAATTCCCACCCTAGTCCAATTTATTTCCATGTGTTGCTGTCAGGGGATTGGGCTCGGAGGAACCTCCGGGCATCAGATCAACATTCATGGCTCATCAGCTCAACAACTTATATTTTTGTTAATTCAGCAGTCATGTTCTGCTAAAATGGGATAATTACTATCAACAAGTATTTGCCAAACATGCCAGTGTAGAGTAAACACAGATGCCTGTGGCTCAGAGCTTCAGACAAACAAATGTCATGCCGACCAAACAGAGACAACACTGCTGCATGGAGGCTGTGCAGCACTACCCATAAAGCTCCTTTCCAGCAAATGATTCCCTTTGACAGGATGCACTCTGTAAACATAAATTCTCTCCCCTTATTTTTACTCCCAAACACGTGTTCTAATGTAGAGGCTCCCAAACAGTTACTCATACCGGGCAAAACAGGGAGGACTTACACATTCACCAGCTGGCACCAGAGAAAATTATGGGAAACAACAGATCATTTCAAAACTAAGATATTATTAAGTGATTTTGATGAACAATAACATAGATAAAAGATCATTTTAAAGTATATTAATTGTCACAATAACAAATAACCTTCAAGCTACAACAAGCAGACTGCACAGAACAAGCCTCTGACTTACAACTTGACTTCAACTTCAACACCAGTGACTCATGACTTCACAAGGATTTGAGCCTCTTGACTTGAAAATACTTGGTTCCCCTCAAGGCTGGAGATTAACAAGTCGCCTGTATTTAGAGTTGAGCAACTAATCAGTTATTTCCTTTCATTTCAATAATGCAATTCATTCCCAAAAAGTTGATCCATCAGCCTCCAGTCAAGTTGCATGAGAAACAATAAAGACTTAAGTTAATACTGAGGTCCGGACAGAAAAAATATGCAAAAGATCATTTTGTTCTTGCACATAGAAAAGAAAAAAGAATTGCAGTGTGCAAAATGGGTCAAAAATTACAGAGACACAACGTCCTACTTCGTTTAACACTTGAAGTTGTACTAAGAATTGTAAGCCAAGGTTTTGAAAAGTGCATCATGACTCATTCAGTGGTGTTGTAGTCAAGACCACACTAACCAAGACTAAGACCAAGACTGGGCCAAGACCAGAATGTGCCAAGATCGAGTCAAAACCAAGACCTTAAAAAAAAAAAAATTTCTTTGATTTCAAGGTGGCGATAGAAGTCCAGTGTTTTCCCAGCATCCCAGTAAGCACTGCCCTGCAGAACCTGCACTCTGTCGAGTGTTTTCTCCTGTGTGTTGTTTTGCTCATAAATTCTCTGTGATTAAGGTGGCCAAACTTAGACGAATCAAAAAATCAAACAACAATGACTTATGTTGTTGGCTTCATTTGGAGAAGAAAGTTTTACATCCAATCACAGTCATTACATTAACAATTAAATCTGTTGTGATCTTGACTGGTCTTGATTAAAAATTCCTGAGTCCGCTACGTCCAAGACCGGGACAAGACGGACTCAAAATATGTTCAAATCCAGGACGAGACCAAGACCTTCAAAAAGTGGTCTTGAGACCAAGACTTAGTCTCAAGTACTACAACACTATCGTTCAGTTTTTGAAACCCAGAGTTTAGCTCTTGGAACTTGACTCGTGTCCAGTCTTTCTTGATTTTTGGACTTGCCTTGGTTGAGATTTACTTGTGACATGCAAAATAATGACTGTGGTTGTAACACCTCAACCTCAAATATTGTGCTTGAAAGTATGTAAAAACTCACAGGCAGGCGTGCACAAAAATCAAACTCAAAAATGGGAGAAAAATCAGTAAGACTTTGAGTTCTGCTACAAGAAACAAGCCTTAACAGACATTTACAGGATCACTATGTCGTGGATGAACGTATTCTCATCAGTGGATCCACTGCAGTCACTGTTTTCTGTGCTGTGAAATATTAAATTAACTCCATGAAGCCAGTCTATGGATGGGATATGAAAAGGAGTATTCAAGGCTATCTGATGTGGCTGGAGAAGACTGTTCTCCAAAGAAACAAAAGCATTGTATTTTTTGTTTGTTTGTTTGTTGTTGTTTTTTTGATACTTTGCCACCTGAAAGTAAATGCAAAGTGTTGGAGCCCTGCTTACATTTTTTTATGTGGCAAAACCTTTCAGTGTGCCAGACTCTTGTCTACCAGGACATTGTTAGAAAGTTACAAGTCTTTAGAAAGGGAGGCTCACTTCCTGTTTCCTACCATCGGTCAGTGTTTTGGGTTTACACAAATGAATATTTCTTGACTGGGCGCAATTGCTTCCTGTCGTCTCAGGCAACCACGGCAGCTGGAAGACTGGAAGTACCCAGCAAAAAATAGTCTGGTACACCACCACCGGGTTTATGCATTATTTGTACACACTGAAAACAAACAAACAAAAACACAATATAGTTTGTTAAATAGTGAGTTTTAGTGGTAATGGTAGGAGTCTTTATTGAGACTTTGGCCAGAGTCAGGCTAGCTGTCCCCTCTGACTCCAGTTTTTAGGCTAAGCTAAGCTAGCCAGCTGCTGGCTGCGGCTCTGTACTTTACAGACAGATTTAAAGAAGTGTTATCAATCTTTTCAGCTGAGCCAAAAAACATGTTTCCCAAAAGCCTCATTTTGGCAAAAACTCCTTTTGGCATTATGAACAACATCAACAAAATGATACATATGTGAACAGCGTATAGGAAAAGTCTCCAAGTCCTTATTAAAAGCCTCTGTCATCCAGTGCCTGACACATGCCAGCTCCCATCTCTCATCATTATATCGAGAGCCACAAACAGATTTTTACCATTTTGCCTTCCCACTCCCTTGTCAGCGTGTATGCGTATGTGTGTGTGGTCTGTGTGATGTGAATGCATATGTGTGCAAGTGTGTGAGCTGTACCCAAAGAGACAGACAGGCACACGAGCATGAAATCCACCAAACCTCCTCTAATTCCCCCTGTAATTTATGGCTCTCAGATACATGTCAGGCTGAGGCTAAACAAACGGTCCTTTGTCACCGACAGCAGCCTTTGATCAGGATGAATCGGATTCGCTGTCTTGCTGCCTCAACAGATCTGCCCCGCACTGCTGCTGCCGTTTCTGCTGCTGCTGCCGCAAGGGTTCTTATTCACACACATGTGCTTTCAGCGCCTAATGGTGCTGAGTTTTCCACTCACACCTCAACTCACACACTGTCGTTCTAAAGTCAAAGCACGACGGCCCTCATCAGTTTACTCTGAACTTGTGACCCTGACTAACAGCCACCCCCCCTCCACCCACACACCTTCACTGACAAGCACATACACACACACACACAGACTCTCTGCAGGACATCTTTACAGCAGGCCCCACTGGGTGATTGACAGCTGTGGGGGAATTATCAAGCTGCAGGAGGAGAGGGAGGAAAGCAAGCTCTGAGGTCAAACAACAGCAAGCAGAAGAGAGAGAGTTCAACATCTGTAAAGTCACACAAGACTCCTGAACAAACTGCGAGGGCCTCTGTCAGGCCAGTGTGCACAAACACACACACACAACAACATACACAACATACATTTTATACACATCAGAGACAGTTCATAGAGAGCAAGACTTGTCACTGAATGTTCATTTCCTGTATCGGTGTCACATGGGTTTTGCAACGGCCCCACCCCTTTAGGAAACAGGATGCAGTCTTGAGTCCATTCATTCTTATGGGAGAAATGAACGTGACCTCAGATTATGACCAATTCTTTCACCCCGTTGTCACAAAGATACATATTGGACCCATTTTTCACAAGACAAGTGCCTTCAAAACATTGTGACAT
>JAPZDX010000021.1:4958095-4973333 GCA_029783625.1 Naso annulatus | reverse complement strand
TGCTGGGCGCAACCAAGAATAAGAGGCTCGCTTCTGTGTGCCTTGCTTTTGTTGTGGACTGTTTTGACTGTGTATAACGCTATATTCTCATGGCTTTAGGCTATGTGATAACAAGAGACCAGAGGAGCAAGATCGCTTGTTGACTGGCGCAAAGAAATGTGCTTCTTGTATATACGAGCTAACGCTAGCCACATGCTAATAGCAAATTGGAAAGGGGCGAATTCAGGCTCTACAGCGCTTTAGCCACCTGTGTGTCCCTGGCGTTACAGTGTTTTGTCAGAAACATGGATGCTCCACTCAGCAGTGAACAGAAAAAACATGATTGTTTTGAGTCTGATTAACGCCTAATGACACGTTGCTGCCGATTTATTTTCAGGCATTTTCCACAGGCTAATTAGCTAGTAGCAGTTCGCTAGAAGCTAGTTAGCTAGTGTAGCAACATTAACTAGTACGGCCACTGTTTTATCATAACCTAACGATAAAAAACAACAACGACAAATTACTGAATGCAAACTAGAGGCTTGTGGTTAATGACACAAGTTGTTAGTGATTCATCTTAATCTTTTAACAAGACTAGGTGAATGTGTTTTTCCCTAGTTACAGCTAAGTGACAAAACAGCTCTCCATGTGCAGGCATTAGGGACACCACAGTTAAACACCTGAAATAACAGTCACTGCCAAACACACAATACAGATTTTAAAAACAATAGCCATCCCAAATGTGTGCAAATGGAAAGACGTTAAAATAAAAATTTGTTACAACACTTAAAAATCCTTGAAAGTTCTCTTTAGAAACAGACATACCAATAAATAACTGAAAAAAAAGCATTTCCAAGTGCAAAGTCACCTCTTTGGACTTAAACATAGGCCTACTTGTACCACATCATGTATGTGCAAATACACTACACTCTACACTACACTCTAATTAATATAACATATAGGGAATATGACTGTTACTATCAGTAAATTTGCACACTGATCAACACAGTCACCTGTAGCTACAGAAATTATTTTGTGATTTTGCATCACATGATATTTGTTTGATGTAAGTTTTAACTTTTAATTCATGGTTTCACCTAAAGGACCATTTAAATGTCTGTTTAAGTTGTGAAGCAAGGCGGGAAGTTCTGGTTCCCAGATCTAGCAAGAGTGTGTTGCTGAGACAGAAACAGGTGTCAAACAAAGTTATTTTTCTCCTGATTTGTGTGTCTGAGAAATGACATTTTAATGTCATAATGTTTGAAAGATGTGTCTTGTGAAAATGGGTCCAAAATGTATCTTGGTGACGACGGGGCAAAAGAATTGGTCATAATCTGAGTTCCTAATCTCAAGCACTAAAAGGGCGGGGCCGTGGTGAAACCCATGTGACACTGATACAGGAAATGAACGGTCAGTGAGATGTCTCGCTTTCTATTATCGTCACTGATAACACAAAAACAGCCATCATCATCATCACGGATAAGTCTGGAGCCTTGTGTCATGTGACGCCTCCTGCACACGCCATACATGCACCAACCACTGCCTAAACCCAACTGAGTGTTTCCAATACGACTATGTAAGAACAATCAAACAACTTAACACAAAATTTAGAATTGATCCTTGCCTGGAGTTTATATGAGTTAGAGTTCAGAATGGTCTTATTTGTCCTTTCCTCTAATGTATTACTTTTTCCTAATTTATGACCCCCCATGGTGAATAAAAAAAAAAATCAGCTAATCTCTCTTAAACTCTCATAATTTCGTGATAAAAGTCATAGTTTTTCTTTACAGAAATCTGTGTGTGAACCATAGAAACTACAATCAGTCAGCAGGACGAATCAACAGTTTGGGCTCCATGTGTTAAAGGAGTTTCTCTGTCTTTCCTCATCGCTGGCAGCTGGAGGTACTCAGCACTGACTCTAACATGGAGCTTTGAAATAGCAATCAATGCCTTTATACTGCAGGGAGGGCTCGTAAAAGTGTCGTTGGGAGGAATATATGATGTCGTATTTCACCCTACTCTCCCTATTTTTAAACACTGAGTTATGGCTGCAGAAATGTGTACCCATTAAAGGTGATATGATGTATTTTCTGCCTTGTTCAGAAGCTCATTTATCACCATAGACCAAAAAGAAAACTGCACTTACTCTTTCACCCCTTCCTCTCCCGTCGTCCCTCCCCTCCTCACCCAACACCCCCTACCCCATTCTTGTACGCTGTCGTGGGTAATTTACGATACACAGGGAGTTCAACCTTCTGGCAGGAACTGTAAGAGCAGCTTGCTCTCTCTCTCTCCTGGCAACTAAATAACCTTTTATAAAGGACCAAACTTGGCCAAGACTTCTGCTGTTGCATATTAAGACAGGAGAGAGCTGCACTGATGCTGCAGAACATACAGGAAGTTTCTATTTTTATCTTGAACATTTGTCTGAATTTCACCAGTTGAGTTAGAGCAAACAGATTTTTTTACTTTATTTGAAAGACCTGGAGAGGGTTCATGAAAAGTGCTTGACTTCCTTTGTGAACACTAAAAAACACCTAAATTTATTTTTATTTGCAAAAAATGTCTAAAACCTCATTTTCAATAAAGAAGGGAAATCCACGCTTCAGCTGATGAACATTGCAGACCAGTGCATCTCAGCACAGAAACAGAAAATATGAACAATTTCTGGAGCACATGGTCAAGTTCAGCAACTGTAATGGGATGCAAACAGACTGACGTTTCGACGCAGCAAGTGTCTTCCCCAGAGTCTGTTGACTCTGAGGAAGACACTTGCAGTGTGCTCCAGAATTTGTTCATTTTTTTCTGTCCTCATTTTCAGTAGTTGCATTTAATGCAATTTTTTAGTAGGTGAAGTGAAAATCAAAGTATGCATACTGATTTTAAAAAAGACATACTTTTGTTTATATAGCGAAAATATGATCATCAATATTTCCTGGTTTGCAAGAGTAGGGATGGGACAGTTATCATTTTTATGGTTGATCTCGATAAAAACACTCACAATAATTTAATTTAACCTAATTAACCTAATTTAATCGTCAGAATCGTGAATTGAAGTGTCTGCAATGAACAACCTAATGTAATCCTCGTTATTCATGCTTATAGTGAATAGCCCACGCAACTATACAAACTGGACTTTATAAACACAGAGAAGACTTTCTCAAAAAGTACATTTTATTTGTCCTATATTTATGCAGGGATACCTTACAATTTATCATTACCTCATTTATTTATTTAATTATTGATCAAGATTTAGCCCCAATGAGCATGATTCAGTAAAGATTGTAAGGTAAAGGGATTACAGTATGTTCTATTGCCATTCCCTGAAAAAAAAAATCTCAATGTTTTCTTAATATAGCTATCATTATTTAGAATTTTTTCAAATTTTTTCACATTTTTCTTTCTAAATTAGATTCTTTAAAGTTATTACAATAATATTGTGTAGCGCAGTTATTGTGGCCACAATTATTGCGACATGAAATTTTCTAATCGTCCCACCCTCTATGCAAGAGAGGGTCTGACTTGACCTGTTTGACACGAAAGCAACTTCATTTGACTGCCGATCTTAAAACATCTTTAGAGTTTTTGAGTCTAGCTGGAACCATTTTTTGCCAAAGGCACAATGTTATTGAAGGACTTCATTTAAGTATATCTGGCCTCTACTTAGAGTAGAGAAAAATCTGTGTGATCCACTGAATATTTAATCACACAGGAGCTCTTCTAAAAACTGCAGAAACTTTGCTTTATTTGTTGCTGCTGTGTTTCTGTACTGTGTGCACCTTGCTCAGTTAGCTCTGTGCAATATATTCTTTATGACTGTGCTTCATAAACTTAAATGCATGTCGTCTAACTTTCTCCAGCCTCTCCTGTAACTGGCACACGATCAAGTAAAAGCTGAAATAAATCAGCAGAAGCTATAATTATTTCTACCAGAACAGAGTTGCTGCAGGTGCTGTTGCTACTGCTAGTTTTGTAGCCACTAGCAGTAGGGTGTGTGTGTGTGCATGTGCGTGTGCGTGTGTGTGTGTGTGTGTGTGTGTATGTGTGTGGGCGGGTGGGTGTTTGTTTTTCTATGTTTGTGGCGTCCAAAACCAGAATTTTTACTCATGGTGTGGGGTCTGATAATTTTTGTAGGGACAAATTCTTGGACCTCACAACTTAAAAATTAAATTCAGGGTGAAGACTTGTGGTTTGGTTTCGGGTTAGGCTGTACAAATGAATGAAAGTCAATCTAAAGAACCCACAAAGATAGCTGTACAAACGTGTGTGTGTGTGTGTGTGTGTGTGTGTGCCTGTGAGAGTGTGTGCTGCTGTTGCATTCTGCTCCCAGTGTCTGCAGACAGAGGATTAATCTCCCCAGCTGAGGCAGTAGCTAAGGTCAGCAAGGGAAATATTTCATAAGTGTCAGCTTGGCCCGCAGCCCTCGACGCAGAGTTCAAAATGAGAATGCACGGTCGCATAACAAACGGCCGTGTGTGACTTTGCGTGGCTCACACAGCGCACATGAGAGGGTGGAACGTGTGATATATGGCAGTGTTTCACTTTCATGTATTCATCTGAGCCAGTGAATTACTGCCAGGGACAAGCACGGTGCTTTGTCACCACAAGGACCCAGTTGAGACAAATATTTTGGCCACACGAGGTCTGTGTCTGGAATGTTTTTTCCACTTCTGCATGTTTTCAAAACCACCGTTTTTCTGTTAAGCAGATTTAAATAAAGGAAATCTCAACTTCTGTTTTAACATGTTTAGTTCAATTTAATCTTTTTCTTTTCCACCTGGCCTCAAGTGGTTTTATGTATTGACTTTCTCATATTCTCTGTGTTTAATGCGCTCTGTGTTGCAGGTTTTTCTGCTCCTGCAGTGACCCAGGGTTTGCAAGCACATGCTGAGAGATGAATGGAATGGGCGGGACGCTTTAATAACCGTTTGTTTGATGTGTCAAGCCTGAAAGGCGTTGATTTACTTACACATTGACAGGCCTTTAATTGAGCCATGCCATCCCTTGTCAAGTCAAAGCTGTGGCAGCTGACATGATTCAGCTTCACTGCAGGTTGTGGTGATTGGCATGTACAGCGGAGCCCCGCCCGTCCCACCCCTCATCATCTTCCCCGGAAATGTTTGGCAGAAACTTTGCGGCTACTGAACCTCTAATAACTTTGGTTGTTTATCAGGTCGTGATTGCCAGTGAGAGTCGTTCTTGTAAAGAACTGTGGGACAAAGCTTGAGAAATCAGATTTAGCAACTTTATTTTTTTATTAAACTTAATTTTCCTCATGAGAAAATGTGTTGTGGTTTTGATTTTATGACAAAAGAGGGGCAGGAGGACACAGAGACAGAGTGTATGTTCCCAGCAGCCTCCCCCTCAACAAAGGTTAGATGATGAAGACACAGAGGCGGTGACTCTGGCAATGACTGGAGGAAGCAGCATTGACTTTAACAAGCGTGAGGAATGTGCTGGGAAGATTTTCTGTTGTTGTTCCTTTTACTAGACCTGTCACGGGTCCAACTTGTGAATACCTTGATTGTGCTTCTATCAAAACGACCCCCCTCGGTTGTCGGGTCAATGAAAAAAAAAAGAAGGGAAAAAAAAACATCTTTTGATGTCATCTGAAATTTCACACAACAGCGCAGGACGATCTGATTTGAGGCAGACGCTGTCTGGCAGTGCAGGCCCGCTCTCCCTCCACCTCCTCCCCTCTCCTCCTCCTCCTCTCTCCGTGCTCTTGATAACTTCTCCGTGTGGAGCACAATGGCAGCTTTTGTTTCCAAGTGTGGAGAGAGGACTGGAGGTTGCGCGGGCGTGGGTGGCGTGCAGCATACGTGCCTGTCTGCGAATGCGTTTCAGGTGTAGCGAGTACGACAAGGCAGAACGGTGCACGGTGTAGGATTCGGAAATAAAAGTGCCAATCTGCGAACACGGAAGGAAGCCTATTATCCCACAGTGATTATAATGCAGACAGATAGACGACAGGTAGGCAGAGTGGATAAGAGTGTTAGCTTGCGAGACGTGAGGAGCTGACAAGAGAGACAATCTCCCTCCTAAACTGGAGAGATAAGGTTGTCAGCCGCAGCTCTGACTCTGACACACACACACACACAGATATACGATGTAGACAGTCAGATGGATGATACTCTATAAGAACTACAAAAACACACACTTTTAAGATGGTATCCTGCACGGTGCGGCCTGTGTGTTTGCGTGCACGGGCTTCATTTTCTTGTGTGAGCACATGCACATTCTACTGTGAAAGGATTAGTATGTGTATGTCAAAGACAGAGGGAGAGGCAACCACAGAAAGATAAACGAGGAAGTGTGAATACATTAAGTACACTGCGTAGATATTGTTTGTGGACCTTTCAGCTCAAGGAAATCCTTGTTTCAACATTCTGTCCTGGCTGGAATGTTGCCTGTGAGGCTCTTTTTAAGTGTTTGGGTCTAAATGCCATGTCTGCTACACCCCATGAAACTGTCTTAATCCACTTTTTTTCCTTGGTTTTATTACTGCTGGAGAAAACACATAGGGGTAGAGCAGAGCCCCAGCCTCAGGCCTCTATTCCCATTCCACACACCCCATAAGTCAGTCACAGATAATTAAATAGGAGTTATTTACAATCCTTTTCCCTCTTTTGCCTCTCTGGCGCTTTTATCATTTCTCTCTCCTTCTCTTTATACAGTACGACACGCAGCCAGACCTTGTCAGAGTCTGGCTGACACCAGTGAAGGCCTGTAGAAGTATAATAACTTAAAAAAGGGAAAAAAAGAAAAGAAATGAGACTCTTATGAACTCACATCACTGTCAGCTCCTCATTAAACAATCACACCGAGCATCGACATAACGCTAATCCCAGTGTGCGCCACAAAACGCCTCAGCACTTCCAAACACAGAGCGCAAGACAAATGAGCAGATGAGGATTTGTTTGAGCCAGGTTTGAAGAATTCAGCTGCCTAATGTCAGCATTATATATTTACTCTGGAGTCAGGCAAACAGCAGCTTTTCAACACAGCGATGAATTAAGCCCCGCCACAGAGCTATGGCGTCCATTACAGGCCTCGGTGGCTCTATAAATCACAGGATCACAGGGGCATTTGGGGTCTGCGCCTCCTCACGCCTCCTCAGCCCCTATCAACATCATTCTGGGGGTTTTGTTTGGCTGCTGTTTCAGCCAGAAACACTCCTTTGCTGCAGCCACAGAGAAGCATTAAAATGCCCCGAGGGCCGGCGAGCCCTGGACATGCTGAGAAGCTTCTTTAACGGGAAAGCTGTCCCCTTAAAATATCCACAACAGGAAACAGCCATCAGTCATCGACACGCCAAAACAGCTGTTACCAGCTACATCAAGGGGACACATGAAAGGAGTTGCTCCCTGTTGTTTGAGCCCTCCCTTGTTTCATTCTCTCACTGCCTTTGTCTGGCTTTTCCCCGTGCCCTCCTCTTTGGTCTCCTTTTAAACGCCCCCCATCCTCATGCAACTCCACCCACACTGCAGCGACTCACCCACTCACCCTTTTAACAAGTGGACGACTGTGTGATAAACAAGAGCCCAATCGGAAACCTCACAACTTAACAAGCCGTCTGCGTTGTAAAGAGATGTTTGAAATCCCCTGTAAGCCCTCAGCGTTACCTTTAAATCTCACAGCGAGAAAGCGGTTGTCATACGTAACCAGTTTACATGTCTCGGCCTAAAGTGATGACAGACAGTTTAAAACAAACAGAGGGATTCCAGAGAAGACTGTACCGCACTTAGCCCAGCGGCATGCACGTTTGCACTCACATATTCTTGGATCTCTGCAGGTCATTGAAGCGTGAGTGGCAGTGTGTGGGTGATGAGTGACAGCTAAGCCTAATGATGACAGGTCAAACGGTGACACTGTTGAGTGAGACTGAAGTCCCTTCATCCTCCACACACTGCTTTTCCTTTCAGCTGCTGAAAAAAGGCAGCAGCCATTATGATAGAGGAGTAATACAGTTTGATAAGGCCAGCCTGTGTTGTCAAATGTCAAACAAGTTTACTTAATAAACCTCAGAATAAAGCCTTGTTCTGCTTTTTTCTTTAGCCAGTAATCAACGATCCATGACACTGCTTTGAAGAGACTGAATACAACGACGTTGTAGTATGTTGAATTATGGATCGAGTGGCCCAGGCCAAACCATCTGATTAGTCGGAGCAAATTGGAAATCCCCGTAAAACACGGCTTGTTGTTTTTAAGCGTATTAATGTGGTGACTAAACTCCATTTTCTTTTTGTTATCTCAGTTTTGTGCTGGTTTACAAGCTGCAGAAAACTGTAAAAGTTGTAAGTAGTGCCTCAGTCTGTGATGTTGACAAAAAAAAGAGCTCATAACTAGTAAGTGTACGACTGTCAGCACAAAACCTGATATGCCAACAACACGAAAATCCAATTTGCTTTTATCCAAAAAATTAAATTAAGCCCACCAGCAGCTACAGTTTGAATGTTATAATACAATAAAGCCATTAAAATACCAGAAATATCCACGAATCGTCAGTAATCATTTTAAATTTAATACTCTAATTTACAGAGTTGGGAAGGGTACTTTGTAAATGTAATAGGTTACAGATTACTAGTTACCATATTTAAAATGTAACTAATATTGTAACTACTTCAGTTACTTTATCAAAGTAATGTAACTTATTACATTTGATTACTTTTTAAAAAACTTTCTAACAAATGTTTTCAACTGTCAACCATGTTCAACATACTATTATTCAACATGTAAACTCAGCTTTTTATAGAACATATTCAAATGTGACCCCCTTTGAAATCATTATTTTCAGAAGTAACTCATTTAATTACACAGTAATTCTCTCAGTAATTGTAACTGATTACAGTTTCATTTATTTTATAATTAAATTAGGTAATTTCATCACATGTAACTAGTTAGGCTACTCCCCAACACTGCATCTGCGCTGATCCTTACAGAGGGTGTTTGTGTTGTGTCATAAAGTGTATGATGTCAGATCTCTGATACAGTATTTATTTTTTGGAGGTCACTGACTCAGATTTCCACCCAGCCCGATGTGAGGGTGAGGCCTGAGGACAAGCCGCGCCCCCTCCCATTGTCCCGCCTCTGCTTATGAATGCGGGCACGTGTGATTGGACGGCGGCTCATCGCTTTGAAATCCCTCCCCTCACGTCGTTAGTATGTGGAAGAAGTGAGTTACTGTGAGGCTGCAGCAGTGGGAGAGATACACACAGCGGAGCACTGTCACGCAAACTAACCTCTGCGGGAATACTCCTTCCACTTGCGCACTCTCTTCAAAAGCGGCGGCTTATGTTGTTTGGGTTTTTGCCTTTTTCATCACTGGATAAAGGAATATTTAGGATTAATTAGAGGATGACATTTTGGTGATTTTTTTCCTCTTTAGAGACACCTCGGGTCCGACACGGTGGACGCGCACTACACACATGCCCTTCTGGATTACGCGATCCCTTCTGTTGAATTTCTCATCATGAATCGTGCTGGTAAATGAGTTTGAACCCTGCGTCCACTCGTTATATGCCGCCGTCCCATCTCGAGTCCTTATCCAGATGAGAGATCCCCCTGGTGGACCTGAACCGCTTTTACGCAGCCAGTCCCCAGAGCGCAGCACCGCCGTCGCCAGCGGTGATCCACACCGCACAGGAGCAGGAAAAAGGTCCGTTTCCACACCCACGTCGTGTCCTTCTCCCACGGATCCCTCGCGCCAGGCTAAAAGGCTTCCCATCCGGATCATAAAGATGTTGACGGCGCACAGCGGCCACTTGCTGCACCCGGAGTATCTCCAGCCCCTCACGTCCGCACCAGTCAGCATTGAAGTGAGTAGTTTGAAAGAAATGACATTTTGTCACAGAGCTGTTGTGATCTTTTATTGTTTTATGCCGGAAAATGACGTGGGTTGCTATGGGTGTTTTTTTGACAAGTGTGACAGCATATGCGCCATTTTACGCACAGCAATTTATTGACAAGTTTCTTAAACATCGAAGTTTAGACCTGTAAAATTAGTGCAGATAATCAACTGTGTGAAAGTTGAATAACACGTTTGGTTTACGGATGTAAGAAAATAAAATGTCCGCTTTTCAAATTTTATGAGAGCGCTTCCTTCTTTCTTTCTTTTTCTTTCTTTCTTTCTTTCTTTCTTAACTTTGCTTCAACTTGTCCAATGACTTACTTATATTCAGGTCATATTTGAATACGGATGATGTGGAATTTTTTGTTTTATAATTTGAACACAGTGAAATATATCAGGAGAATATTTTTGATCATTGTATAATAATTATAATTGAGTTTTAATAGAGTGGAACTGTGTGATAGTTTAAAATTGAATTAGTGTAAATACACGATTTGTTCATCTTCTTGCTCTCTTTTTTCTTTTTCAGCTTGATGCCAAGAAGAGTCCTCTGGCTCTGCTGGCCCAGACCTGCTCTC
Source organism: Naso annulatus (assembly GCA_029783625.1). Lineage (NCBI taxonomy): Eukaryota > Metazoa > Chordata > Actinopteri > Acanthuriformes > Acanthuridae > Naso > Naso annulatus. Next base: position 4,962,926 of record JAPZDX010000021.1, on the reverse strand, counting down.
AAATTGGCAAACCAGACCCTTCCTCCTCTTCCAAGCTGGCCTCCCTTTCCTCTGGCAGTCTAGGAGACAAGGAATCCTCCAGCCGATCTTCCAAATCTGGAGAGCAGCACCACTCCCTGGAGGACAAGTCTAGCTTCAAGCCTTACTCCAAGTCACCAGGCGACTGTCGTAAGGATATTCAAGTGACAAAGGGGCCTTCTGATAAAGCAGCGTTCAGGATGCCAAATGGAGGCTCGAGCAGTGGCACTGTTTCATGTCCATCTTTTCCTCCGCATTCTCAGTCACCCAGCTCCAGCTCTCCTCCCCTGCACACTCAGAGCCAGCCCCACAGACAAAGCCATTCCCCCTCCACACAGCCTCCGCCACACTCCCAGGCCCCGCACATGGACAGCAAACCTGGGAACTCGGAGCAGGCCAGCTCGGACAGTAACAACAACAGTGCTGGCAAAAAAGACTCAGATGCAGCTAAATCAGGGATGGATGGGGCTCAGTTAGCTAACTCCAGCCATATACGGGCCAGCGCCAACTCCAGCAATGCCAGCTCTGCCAGCAGCCCACGGCCGGAGAGCAAGGCTGACCTGCAGCCCTCCTCACAGCCCGGCTTGGGCTCCGGGCACATCGCGCCTGTCTCCCCCTTTAAACCAGGACATTCTGTCTTCCCCTTGCCTCCTGCTACCATGGGCTACCACGGCTCCATTGTGGGGGCCTACGCTGGCTACCCCTCCCAGTTTGTTCCCGGCTTGGATCCTACCAAGTCTAGTTTGGGGTTAGGACTTCCAGGGAAGCACCCTAGCTCCAGCCCGCTCACTGGAGCTTCACCACCATCCCTGATGCAGGGCTTATGTCGGGACCCGTACTGTCTGACATACCCCAATGCACCCCACCTAGGGGGAAGTAACTGCTCCACCTGTGTGCATGATCCCTCCAGCCTGAAGTCTGGTTTCCCCCTGGTTTACCCCTCCCACCACCTCCATTCCCTACACTCCAGCTCCTTGTCTTCCAGCACCACCCCCTCTCTGTCCCACCCTCTCTACACCTACGGTTTCATGCTCCCCAACGAACCGCTGCCTCACGCCTGTAACTGGGTGTCTGTCGGGGGTCCCTGTGACAAACGTTTTGCCACATCAGAGGAGCTTCTAGCCCACTTGCGTACCCACACAGCCCTGCCTGGACTGGTGGACAGTAAGCTGTTGTCAGCCTACCCTTCATCGGTTTCATCGACGGCCTCCTGCCACCTCCACCTGCCTCCACCCAGCAGTCCAGGTACCTTGCCCAGCTCCTTCTCTCTCAGAGGCTCTCCTGGCTTGGGCCTGGCTCGCTACCACCCCTACAGCAAATCCCACCTGGCCGGAGCCCCAGGACTTCCCATGCCATCCCTCCCCTCCTCCTCGGCCTATTACTCCCCCTACGCCCTCTATAGTCAGAGACTGGGCTCAGCCTCGGCCCTCGGCTACCAGTGATATCAGAAATAGTGATGACGCCCACATACTGCAGGCACCAGCTTTGACTCTTCATCGCAGCCATGAAGATGGATTCTTGAGACTGGGGTCATCACCAGTACAGGGCATCGTGCCTGGTGGCCTGCCTGCCAGGAATACCACCTGTTAGCCTCAGGATTGTGACTGGCACTCAAAAGGCAAAAGACCCTGTGATGTACGGTCTGCAGCACAGAACCAACAGACTTTAGCGATTAAAGATGGTGGGACACAGAGCTTGAAAATGATGGAAGTGTGGAATTATTACAGTCTTGATTTTGTTTTTCCTTTTTTTCCTCTATATATGTCTCCCAGAACTTAAAGTCTGTATTTATTTTTCACTCAAGCGCTTGGTATTCAACTCTGGGGTGGGTGGGGGGATTTGCTGTCCAAATAAATTGTTCTGAAGTATTCTAACTGAAAAGAATGATTTAAGTATAGTACCATTATGCCTATCATACACTCTAAAAATAAAAATCTTGCACCACGATGAAGATGGACTGTGAGGCTTTATTCTGGGGACCTTTTTTATCTACTTTTCTCTTTGCTATTGTATTTTTTTTTCCTTCATCTAATTCAGACTCTGGAGAATTGCATGTCCATGAGAATAATCTTGAACAATGCCATTATTTTTATTTGTAAATATGCAAAGATGTAATATTTTTTCAAGCTTACTTGGGGTCAGCAAGTTGGGGTCACCGATGCAAGTCTTACAAAGATAAGAAAAGACGACATAAATAAAAACAATTAATGATGGCTGTGCTATCCAACCAACAGGAAAAGGTCTTATTTTGTTAAATAAATGATACATGATTGCATTTTAACTTGTTTTTTCCTTACTGACTACTATATATAGTACCATGAGGTAGCTTTTTGTCACAAGCATCAGAGGATGGAGTAAATCTTGCCAGACGGCTGCGCTGCACTTATCTAAGTCTATCTATCATTATGGCTGTTACAGCCATGCTGTTTGTGGCTATGTGTAATATTTCACGGCTCATATCAGTTGACAGGGCTGTCCCAAGGAGGGCAGGCCGGGTCACTTTAGCTCTGTTAGCTAGTCTCTGAGGACCTCCGACCCTCCTCCTCTCTAAATCACACACATTGCTTTTGTTGTTGCGAGTGCAGCTTTTAATTGCTGATTCTTGTTTGCGAGGCCTGAAAACAGCTTCCTCAGCAGAGTGGATGGCGGTGTGGAGTGGCCGCTGGGTCACTGGGACTTCAATAATGACCTGAGGGAGGTGTCGACCCAGGATCTCCTCACGGTCTGACGGATTGGCTTCCAACACAAAGGCCAGAGCTGACAATGGGAGGCGGTTAATAGAGAAATATTCATCAAAGTCCTGACACCTCCCCTGAGGAGAGCGGGCTCTCTTACAGGAACCACAAACATGGAGGCCTCCGCACTGATGTGAGGAGCCGTCTCCTTGCTGCTCTCTGCTCTGCTGCTGTTTAACTGAAGTCAGCGTTCTCGACTCCGAGCTGTGAGATACTAATTTGAAGGGAAGGAGTTGGTCTATCTTGAAGCCGCAGTGCTGCCATTAGAGTGCTTCGGCCCTGATAATGTCTCTGTGTCTCCACTCTATTTGGCTGACAGGGTGTAGGTGGCACAGAATGAAGAGGCTGTAGTCTCCGAGGTGGCTATTGACCCCGACTCCTAGACTCCTCTACTCTCGCGGTTCATTAGCACTCCAGACAGGGGAAAGGCGAGCACAGGTGTCACTTGACAGGACCATTAACAAAATGGATGACCCTCCCAAACCACATCCAGCCTCTTCCACACCAGCAAGGTCATGGCGCCCTGATCACCACTCTGAGTAGCTCTTTGGGATGCTACACTTATTTTTCTTCTTTAGAAAGTGGATCCATGCTTTTCTTCGGAGCAGGACACACTTGCTTTCATATCACTGGTCTTTTTGATGGAATTTATAAAGTAGTCTAGACAAAACAGGTCAAGGACATTCTGATTTTTGTCCTATATTGCATTTATGTATTTAGTGCAACATATTTCTTTGTGAGTTGCAGAGTTGTGCCACTAGAGAGACACTGGATTGTGTTGTGTTGCCCCCTAAAGTCCTGTTGGGGAAGTACAGGTGTTATCTGTAAAAGAAGGGTGCCTCTCTTATTCATGAGGTAAAATGCACATCCTATCATGCTTCTGATATGGATGAAAGATTTTGGGATGCTGTTTTACAAACCGTAGATAAAGAGTTGGTTACATTGGCTTGAATGTGAAGATGATTCACACTGGAGGTCATTCAGAGGGGAGGACTTTCAATCTTGTCAGGGAGGTGGAATTAATTCCACTGTTGCCAGTTTACACTCGTTCATCAAATGCCTCACTATTCTCCCTATCCCCACGCTCATCAATCTCCTCCATCTATCTTCTTCCCCCACACACTCTCGCAGCTGAGTCAACACCCACACACTCCATTTATGTCGCCTGTGTGTGTGTGTGTTTGTGTGTGTGTGTGTAAGTATGTGTATTCAGCTCCAAACCTTTGTCCAGGGAGGGTAACATGTGAGGCTGATTTCTGAGGCTGTCTTAAGAGGGTCCAAGAGGAAGATCACAAATAGCGATGTTGTCCATAAAAAGATGATGGTATTTTTTAATGTGTAATAGCTTCCAGTTTTGACATTTAAATATTTTTTTTCAATTTATGAAGGAAAATAGGTTAAATATTATCCTCTTAAAGCATTCCTGAGCCACTGTCTGACTCTGATTTGGTGCATTTTTATAGTGGTGCTCCACTGCAAAAATAGCAATTTTATTAAGACATTTCATAATATATTTTCTTAAGTTCCATGCAACTTGATAGCTATTCCACTAGCAGGGAATTATTTTCTGTACCTTTTTTTTTATTTTAAAGGGAGCAAAGTGCAAAAATGTAGTTCACCTTCCAATTAATGAAACTAACAATATGTTTTTTTTACATATTGAAATGTCTTTTGTTATGTAGTGTATTGAGTTATTAACTAATGTGATCCTTAACATTTCCAACGACGTTCAAACTCAGAGAAATTTGTAATGTTGTTCAAGGCAAAGGAATGTATCATTTTAGCGTATCTAAATTCCAGAATAACACCAGTGAGAAAGTGCGGAAGGAAGTCGGCAAACGTGACTTACGTAACAAAGAAAAAAAAAAGAAATTAAATACATTACCTCGTCTGTGAACATTTGAGCCTAAGCTGGTCAGATAGATTTTCATTGGCAATGCTAACTATTTAAGACAGAAATAAACGAATCACATGTTACATTACAACATCACCCTATGACATCAGATTTTGTCTTGTTTTTATTGTTTTGATTAAGAGACCTCCAGCAGCAGAGACGATATTTTTAAGTTTTTTTCAGC
>JAPZDX010000021.1:4901450-4913522 GCA_029783625.1 Naso annulatus | reverse complement strand
AAACTGCGAAAATTTGTGAACGTCAGCAGTGAGATGATTTTCAGCGGACCCATATACTGAAAGACACAGAGGACACTGAGTGCTGCTTTGCTCCTGTTAAACTGTAGTTTTGTAGCTGTGCAAGATGAAGGAAGCAGTTTCTGTGAGTGTGCTTGCATTTTGGATTTTTCGATATTTACTCATGCCAGGTTACTTTTCTAACTGTCGACAGGGATAGTTTTGCTGGAATTGCTGGAGGTTAGATTGCATTAGTTACTTAACCTATATTCAGTGTATTCCCTAGAGATGATTTGACAAAGATAGTCAATTATTTACACAAGATCCTTCACTGTATGCTGTGCCAATGGTGTTTAATGATATATATAAATATACACTTCCCATCTCCTGCGTTGGCAGAGTCACGTCTCCCATGGAGACAATTAGGAAACACCATCCCTCCACTTCGTCTGGAAATGTCGTGTGAATGGATTAAAGCAGATGGATTTTGCGTCACATAATATTTGTTTGATGTAAGTTTTAAATTTTAATACATGGTTTCACCTCTAAGACTGTTTAAATGTCTGTTTATGTGCATTGTGAGGCAAGGCGGGAAGCATCAGTTTCCAGATCTCGCAAGAGTGTGTTGCTGAGACAGAGACAGGTCTCGAATAAAGATAATTTTCTCCTGATATATGTGTCTGAAAAATGCCATTTTTGTCTCAGAATGTTCGGAAGATACATATCCAGGTGACAATGGGATGAAAGAATTGGTCATAATCTGTGATCTCATTCATTTCTCACAAAGGACTCAAGACTGCTATTAGTCTCCTAAAGGGACGAGGCCGTGGTCAAATTCATGTGACACTGAGACAGGAAATGAACGGTCCATGGGACGTTTCGCTTTCTATTAATCATCTCTGGTTCCGATATCATTTTTTTCCTTCCCAGTACCAGTTTCAATACTCAAACTTGTGAATAGGCCAGTTCCAAGTACTGATCCAATACCAGAGCAAAAAAACAAATCCTTACACATTTCCTTCAACTTTCCAGTGTAAAATATTGCTGAATGCAGATACTTTGGTAGCTCTGTCGGCTCTCTCCGCTCTTCTTCCTTGTTCTTAAAAGTAGAAGTCTCCAGTGGCAGCACCGCGCAACTTCCTGAGTTCTGTTTTTAGAGCGGCAAGGAAAAATTGAGTTCAGGTATTTAAAGTCAGTCAGAGATACATGAGCCACTGGGACAGTAGCTAGATATCGTTTCTTACCGTTAATAAATAACACGGCATCTGATTGGTGCACAGAATGGCGTACTTGCCAATACTGATACCAGCATTTTGGGCAATATCCGATATATCGGTGTATCGGAACAACTCTTGTATTACGGACAGTAGATGGCAGTCAGCGTGCCCATGGTTTGGAGGAGCAGCAGGAGTATCTGCTATAGGAAACTTGACGGGGAGCAGCAGCAACACATATTTTAGCCTCCACAAAGGCCCACCTACAAAAATCATTATTTTAAGCATATGCTACACTTTGAGTATTTTCACTATTTTTAATTTCCCAACAAAAAGCAGTTGCTGATCTACCTCTGCCTCAGTCAGTTTATTTGTGTTATTGTGTGGCTTAGGGGAATCCAAACTAAGCCTTTAAAACACAAAAGTCGCACAAAAACACAGACAAACAACTGGGGCTGTGCATTGGCAAGAATATGGTGATGCGATACATACCACAATACGGGGGGTTACAACACGATAAATTGCAATATATTGCAGAACTGTAAGCAAGGTGATATATTGCAATTTTTCTCAATCTAATTTAAGGAAAACTGATATTATTAAGAATACACCACAATATCCACATAACACACAAAATAAACCAGTGCCATGAATCTCTGCATGTAAACTTTAAATTAAAAATCGATACAGTGTTTTTGAGAATCGATACATTATCAAAAAACATTAAATCACAATATCGATATGTATCAATATTTTCTTACTCAACTACAAAGTACAGCACTGCATTGCTTAATGTACGACACCACTACTGGGTATGTGCTGACCTCCACCTCCTGTGGGTAGTACACTGACTATGGGAAAGTTCCTCATACAACCTCTCTTCAAATAATCTAAACTTTCTCTGTAGACTTGACATTTTGGGAAAACAATTGTTTTGCTCTCGTTAAATGAAAACATCCCTCTCTCATAGGTCTTCTTATGCAATTCTTGGCTGGAATGTTAGACTTCCCTTGTGCAAAACCTCAATATGATAGAGAAACTGTTCACAAAGTTAGAATGATGTAAATATTTAAAGTGAACATTCCTCTTTTAGCCAAAACTGTTGTATAATATGAAGCATGTTTTCCTGATTGTCTTTTTTTTTTTGCAATGAGCATTTTCCTCATGCATGTGCTGCACAAAAGCCCTCACACGTAAATGCCCTGATAAGTGTGAGAGGATAAAAGACAGCAGGACACAGACTTGGGTTTTTTGTTGCCTCAGGTTAGGTTTCCACTCTGCAGCTGTGGTTAGTGATTCTTTCTCTTTAGAATCTCAGCTGCCTGCCTTTTCTGTAAAATGGTTCCACAGGGACTCGACAGAGCTATTAAAACCACATGTTTTTTAAGATGGGAACTTTCAGCAACTTCTTGCAGTTGTAAATTTACCTAACAGAGGTCTATTTTCTTCAGAATTCAGCAGGGCTTTGCAGATCCCTCTCATTGTCTTTGCACATGAACGGAGGATAGCAAAGAGCTCCACAGTGGTTCACGCTCCCACACTTCATCAGGGACATAAATGCTTCACCACTGGGAGCCTGTGCAATTTTTACAGAAAAATAAAAAGGTCATGCATGTTTTACTCATGATGTGTCTGGTGATTGAGCATGATTGAAGCAAGGAATATTACAACACTTTTAAGTCTGCTTTTTTTTTCTCTCTCACACACAGCAGCCAATGAAGACTAACAATATATTTTTAGGGTCTCAAATGAGTGAAAGTCATTGTTTTAAATGAAGAGTGACAGTTATGCAAATCCCCTTTTCCCGTTCAGCACTGAGAAAACAGTCCAAAGGATCATTTTTCTTGGCCTGCTTCAAGCATGTGAATTACAGCAAACATCTGTCTTTCATTACTGACTATTTCAATGGATTTTTTGAAATTGCACAACATCAGAGTTACATTCAAGTTCTTCAAAGGTGTTTACACATTGGGGGGCACTTGTGCATATGGTCCGTTGCTCGGAAATGGAGAGACTTTAGGGCAGAGTAAATGAGGAACACTGGGTGGTGAAGATTCTGAGAGATGGAACGATAAGCACGTGATCCAAACCGGAAACAATCAGGCTCTATTACAGACCTGACGTCAGAACCAGGGCGAGTCATGCAGCTTTGGATGACACACACCAAAACACACGTTCACAGTAAACTTCCTGCAACCGATGTCATGATGTCAGGAACTGCAGCATTACGGCACTTGCGTTTCAGCCGTCAGTGCGTTGGGACTTGTTTAGTTTGTTTACTTGATGTTAGGTGTGCTCTTAAGTCAATCACGTAGGCTGCATCCTTTGCAAGCTTATGCATGACAAGAAAAAGTCAGATTAAAATTCTTTTGACAGATGGAGCCATGTCAAAACATGAGAGAGAAAAAGTACAGAGCGCTCTCCTCCAGACTTTATCATGAGAGCTGACACTAAAAATTTCCTGGTTCATTGTATTTCCACAAAGTTTGCCATTCAGTGACAAAGGCCAGATTCATATTTCTTCCACCATTCTGTAAATATTCAATTAGTGAGCTTAACATAGCTGAGACCGCCCGCTGTCCCAGAAACCGACTGGGGGTTCTTGCCCTCTGGTCTGTAGCCATTTTTAGACGACCTCTGCTCTCATCGTACATGAGGGAAGCCGACTTGTTTGCTTTCTGAAACATCTCAGTGCACTTGTCATTTGTGGACTGTTGCCAAAGAATTGTTTGAGGAATATTTGAACAGCCAACATGACTAAAGTGAGCTTGTGGAACTGCAGCTATGATGATCCAATAACTAAAATAAACATTTTGTCAAAACAGGACGGTATGAAGTACCAGGAGCGTTAATCCATGTATTAATTATTTTGCAACAATTTGAAGACAGTATTATGGTTGGATACATTATTTAACACCAGGCAGATCTCTTACCTCTATTTTTGTAAATTGTCACAGAATCAGTGTGTGTAAAAACTACATCAACATGGGTTGTTGGCTGCAAAAGCCTCTTAAAGGAAATTTGTTTACATGCTCTCTTGATGAGGGTTAGATGAGAGAATTGACACCACACTCATATCTGTCCATTGAAGCTGCAGTAGGTAACAGTGGGGCAACTAATAACTTTTTGTGTTCTATTTGGAAAAAAAAAAACACTCATAGACAGCTGTTAGTAAGTGACGTGTTCTGAAAATATGTTGAGATATGTGCTTTCCCATTATGCCTCTGTATCAAGGATTGAAAAAAATCCTATTACTCCCGTTCTATTTGCCCAGTCAGTGATGCTCTCTGTACTCCTTGTCCTGATTGGCCGGTCTACGCTGTGCTTCTTAGCAACTGGTGATGTTGGTACAAGCTGATTAGCTGGTTCGTCCCTTTACTTTGACTTGCCTCTGCAAACAGAGTGCCTGCAAGTGACATCATCCGTTGGCTCAAGCTCGAGCTGAGAAGCACCAGTTTACTCCACCGCTACTTTCCCTGCAACTGTTTCGTCTCGGTTCGAAACTGGACTTAAAGGAGAGAGCAACACAGACGAAATAAAATGCAAGCTGGCGCAAACAGCCCGCAGTGAAGTTGTCTCCCAACGAGTCTCATGCTATAGCTAACGTTACCTTGCTAGTTCATTAGCAGAAGTGACTGACTGCAGCTTTAAGAGTGAAAATACAGCTAAGAGACCGTTAGCTTTGCTTAGTTAAAAAGCTAGAAACAGAGGAAACAGCTAGCCTGGCCCAGTCCAAAGATTAAATGATAAAACCTACCAGCTACTCCAAAAAAGGCAAAGAAATAGTCCAGCATATAACCACTGTACAAATTGCATTTTTATTTTTTATTTTATTCATTTATTTATTTATTAACTTTAAGCGCAGCAAACCTGGCTTTTTCCTCTTGCTTCTCATCTTTGGGCTAAGCTAAGCTAATTTACCTATTTGTAAAATAATCTCACTGCAGATATTCACTCCGATTCATATCTCCAATATTCAAACCATATTTTCTCCTGAGTCTGTACTTGAGCACTGAAGCACTTAAGGTCACCTGCCTACCACAATCCAAACTTTACATTGCTGTACAATATCTTAAGGTCACATTGTCACCACACAAAAGCACAAACATTTTACCATTTAGGTATCATTAGTGTGACACAGATTTGTCATGACAGAAAAATTAAAGCCAGACCTTTGAATCCGCCCATTCCACCGAGTTCTGTTACAGAGGGTTAGGGTTTCACTGAATATGACAATGGAAACAGAGTGTAACAAATTGACAAAGAAGCTACATGTTTTTCATATTTTCCAGCACGAATCTCATCTGTATCCTTTATCTTTAGTGTGTGTTAGCAAGCTGGTTTAACCATCATAGAAAAGTTAGTGAGAAGAGAAAGAGACACTGGAGTCCAGATCTTTGTTTGGTTACATTTCTCTTCACCAACAGGTTTTCCATCACAGCTGTTTGCATCTGCTGACTGTCAGTGTGGGCAGAGGGCCATCCATTTTGTTCATTAGCGGGCCTTCCACTCATTTTCCCATGGTTCTTTGTTTGTGTGTCATGAATGAACTATGACCTGTGAGCTGATACTGTTGAAATGAATCATCTGAATGTCAGAAATGCATAATATCATTTGTCTTATAACTTCTTCCTAAGGAAAATGGAGAGCAAAGTAGACAGACCAATATGATTTGACTGATATTTAATAAATGTAAATTGAAAAATAGATCAATTAAGTGTGAAAAACAACATCAGCGTGGCACTGTAGCTCCAAAATGTTTGCATCTTAATATGAGATACATTTTTTTAATAGTTAATGAGACCGTTCATTTAGGATTTGTTAAGTAATTGTTCTTTATTGTTTTAGAAATTGTTACAATTTCTCTTCCCAACAAAATTAATTTTGTGCTGCAAAATGCATTGTCACAGATACAAAACCAGCTCTACAATAAGTAACTTACAAATGTACATATATAGTTATCTACTCTCTTGTAAAAATTAATAAATTAAAGCAATAAATAGTCTTTTCTTTAACACAAGCAGCAGAGGTATCAAAAGGCTTTCAACAGAAGAAACTGTATTTCTGTGACTGCATTTCCTTCAACTGAAACTTCCTTTCCAAGGGAATGCAACAAGGTGTCCATTTTTACACTTGATTTATGCCTTCATAAAACAACTTTCCAAAAAGGCCGCTTTCACCATAGAAGTGATTGATGACTCAACTGAGGAGTGGAGATATCTTAGGGGCACATGGCACCAGGTCAGTGAGTTGAGTCAGTTAAGATTGTTTTGTTGCCTAGGAATGTGGACACCCCCTGCCCCCTGGCCTGTCCCATCCCCACAGCCCTCCACCTCAAATGCTGCCCAGAATGGCATCCAGTCCTCCAAGCCTAAGTGGTGGCATACATGTTTCTCAACCTCATACACCTTGCTATCGCTGTAGCTTGGGGGGGTGGAAAAGAGGCATGTGAAGTGGGAAACAAGGTTGGGACAGATAACCCCGCCACTCCGACCCCTGAGCAGAGCGAACGTATCAGGAGGTTGCAGGAGGCCAGAGCAGGGCCTCGAGAGTTCATGCCTTGTCAGGTTGCTTCAGGGAGGTCATTTTACTGCGCCAGGACTCATGAAGTGCTGATTAGTGTTTGCATCGAGTGGGAAGGCCAGAGATAAGTGGAGGGGAAGACAGATGTCAGGGGGAAACGGAGGGAGGGGGACAACTGGCCCGCTAGTTCCCACCAGGCGGCACACGCTGTAGGATGTGTTTGGTTAAGTCCTTTGGGAAAACTTGAGCTTTTTCATTCTTCTGCGTATGAGGACACACCTTGGCATCACTACTGGCAACATCTTGACGTAGATCTGCACCATGCTGTCTCGCAGTGGTCTGACTGATGGCAGCTGATATTTAAGCCTCTGACGGTGTAAGATGAAGCACTTGTTTCTGTTTTGCAGTTTAAAACATATATTTGTCCACACTCATTCATTTAGAGTGCACACAGTTTGATGAATAGTGAATGTTCACTTCCAATCTTACTGAGAAACCCTTACAGAGATTCCATCAATTATCCTTTTGTCATAGGCAGCTTCAGCTTATCTCCTCTTTCAGCTTATTGTGAGTTCTGTAACTTTAATCTTACTTTAAGACTTTACAAGAGTTCAACTCTTTCAAAGGGTGGACTATCTGCAACCACATTCAGCCACGACCATGCCCTCGAACTTGTACTTGTAGGTGACCACGCCTGTGTCATCGAAGTACAGCAAGGAGATCGGGTCAAGCTTGGTGGGCACGCAACAAGCTCGTGCTGCCTTATGAGGACTGTTGATGTTTACCAACGTCTGGACAATGGCATGCTTGGTGGGTGTGACATGCTTCGTCAGTGGGTAGGAACAAATGCCAGTGCACTCGAAGGCATCGTAACCAGTTGGTGCAAGGATCCAACTGTCCCATCCGATATCTTTGAACTCTACGTACAGAGACTGTTTCTTGCAGTGGTTTACCTTGGCATTGCGACGAATGCGGGATGCTGTGTCATAGATCAGATTGGAGCGCATCTGGATGAGGTCCTCTTCATCTGGTTCATTTTCATCGTCCCCCTCATCTCTGTCCCTCCCCATCTCCCCCCACAACCCGTTGAGGTCTGCCCCCAAGTCATTCTGGAGAACCATGTCAGAGGTTTCGTGGTCAATCATCTCATTCAGTTCGCGCTTGTCATCACGGTGATCACTACTTTGGTCATCAGAGAAAACAATCAGCAGAGGTTTGTGTTTTTCCTCGGGGCTGGTGTCAATCTTCATGTCGCCTTCAGGTGCGTCACTGTCTTTGTTGTCCCCCATCATACCTTGAACAGCATCTTCATTAACCACGCTAGCAATGTGCACTTCCAACTGATGTGTAGTGCTAGTTTCAGATTTGCGCCAGCGTTGAACAGCAGGTGTGAGGTCAAAGGCCTCCCAGCCATTATCTGTGCCGTAGACCTGGCGTGACGCCAACTCCACCAGCTCTATCCGCTCTCCTCCCTCTCTGAATTTATCTCCTCTCACAGCGTCCTCACCCGTCACGTTGTCCTCTCTGTCATGCGATTCCAGTTCGAAGATAGTGACCTTGCGGTCGACACCGGCATAGAGGTGGCGGTCAGTCTGGACAAGTGTGTAGAGGCGAAGCTCGGCTGCTGTGATGCGTTCATGATGGGGGACTGACACATTGAAGAGGAGTGGGTGACGCCTCACTCCTCCAGCACCCACAACACTGGGAGATGAATCTGCAAAGAGAAATAAATTAGTCTTAGTTGAAAGTCTGTACATTTTGTTAAGTTTTTTTAAATTAAGTTTTCAAATGACTGCGTATATCCAAGCCCCATTCTGAACCAACACTGAGAATTTTGATCTCAATGTCGTCATTAATTTGGAGGTATTTTACTATTATCTAAGCTTAATTGCTAGCTTTTTAATTTCAGACCAAAATAGCACTTTGATACAATTATTGCTTTGCAAACAGAAGGAACAAAGTCATGACTATGGCTTGGATTTAGTTGCCCAACATTTTGCTTGCACATACTTGAAGCTATAATCTACTTAAAATTGCTCATTCATGCGATAAGACTTGTGTTCTCAAATTCACTAGTTGCAGTTTTTGGTCTGGCAGAATGATCAGTTACCAGTGAGTGATCAGGAAAATATAAAATACTAAGTGAATGATAAAATAGTTCAACATGAAGGCAGTAACTAAGGAAGAAAAAATAGTTCACCTTTTCAATCAATCTAAATGATCAACAGGGCATCATCATCATATGTAGCAGAGGACCTTTACCTTCATTTTTAAAGCTGCGGATGATGTTGGCAGTGGGCATGGCAGTGCGGTCGTTAGCAAAACGGTTGTATAGCTCCATCATGTACTCAGGCGGCTCCTCTCGAGTGCTTCCAGGAGGCAGAGCAGGGGGACCCAAGCCAGACAGGTTGAATGTCCTCAGGAACTGCTCCTTCAGGCTCTCCAGCAGGCTGTGCATACTCATGTTGTTGTCCTGCTCCAGCAGTGATGGATCCACCACCCCTCCATGCCCATCTCCCAGTCCCGGAGCGGGGCGATGCCTCTGATGGATGTTGGAGATCGGGCTGCTTTGTCCACGGAGAGGCTGCTGGAGCAGCAGGATGGAAAGCAAGAGGACAGTCTTGGAGCTGCAGATGGTTCCCAGTTGAGAAATCCAAATGCTCGCCATGGGAAAAACAATCTGCACTTTTCTATTTTATGCCCTCTTGGGTTATCTATGGATCGGCTGCTGCAGCAGGAAGATATATTGATTGTGATTCCAAATCCAAAGATTAACTTAAACAAAAATCAGTTCATCTGTAGGCTAAGAAAGTTTTGGATCCCTGGCAGTAGGCAATAGTGTGTTGACCCTTGCACTGACCAGTGTGAGCCTCTCTGCAGGACTATGTATTCCTTCTGCTCTCGTCCAGCTCTCACAGTATTTATTCTCATGCACACCTTTTGATGTCCTTTGCGACAGGGCTGCAGTTCCGGTAACAGGGTGGCCAAGGCTTGCCTCTGTCCATCCGAGTCATCTCTGTTGTGTCCTCTCCTCTGTCAGTCTCTGTCTGCACTCTGCCCACTTCTTTCCAGCTCTTTCTTACTGTTCCTTATCAATGATATGGTGGGCTCTGCGTTGCTCGGTCCTTATGGTCTCTTTGCTGGTGTGTGTGTGCGTGCGTGCAAGCCTGCAAGTTTTTGTGATGCACATGAGCGTGTGTTATCTCACAACTTCCTTAATGAGGATTTTGTAAACACTGTCCTGTAGCCTCTTCCTTGTGGAAGCGCTATTTTGTTTGGGTGGGTGCTCCAGGGTTGATATTCTTCATTTGTTTATTTTCTTTGTAAATGGTGGAGTTCTGTGAGCTGCTGTTTAGGCTCCATTGACCATTACTTTTTGACAAAATACACCAAGGGTCTGTTGAGATTGCTGAATGTAACAGGATATATCTATTTGACAACACTTGTCCAAATGAAATTGAAATGCAATGAGGTGTGAGGTTTAATGTTCGAGGATGAAAGATACTAAGCTGACTGGGTAAAGTAGTAACAACAGCAACAGTCACCCTCCTGTTGTACAGTGTGTACTTCCTCTTCTGGTCAGTGAACATTGTGTCTGAAATGGGTTATCTTGGCACATGTAAGCAAAGTAAGAAACAGCAAAAGATTTTTTTTGAGACAGAACAATGATCAGATGTGATGGGTTAGGAAACTGTGTCATCATTGAGTGTATTGATATATTGTACATGGTGAAGCAGACTGGCACTGCTACCAAAACACGGTCAAGAGGCTCACAATGGTTCCTCAACAGATCTGAATGACTGTTGTGCTCATCACCTGAACTCTCATTCCACTACACAACTGTCATTCCTGAGCTTCTTTGTGTGACCTGCAGATACACTCCTGATTGCGGTGCGTCACAGAGGAGGGAAAGAATGAGCTTTTCCTGCCTCATCTGCCAGTCTGACGGTTGACAGACATGCTGTTATCTCTTACACTGTTAGACTGCAGTCGCAACAGACAATCACATCTTCCTGATGGCTGTGAGAAGGCTTGATAATGACAATTTCCTTATGCACACACACACACACATTCACGCAGTCAGTCCCATTCATATGGTCTGTATTACTGGTATCGCTTTACATTAAGTTTACTGTTATAAAGGATTATAAATTGTTTGTAAATAAGGTCATTAATTAGGTTATAAATACCTTATATGTCATTAATGAACAGTTATAAACAAGTTATAACATTTGGTTCTAAATGTTTTATAAATTAGGTTAATTGGGTTACAGATACCTTATCAGTTATATTTAAACAGGTATAAACAAGTTATAACAGTTGGTTATTATTATTTTTAAACAGATACAAACAAGTTAAAAGCAACTGGTTATAAATGGTTTAAATTAGATTATTAATAAGGTCATAAACACCTTATAAGTCATTAATAAACAGTTATAAACAAGTTAAAACAATTGGTCATAAATGACTAACAGATTAGTTTATTAAACAGGTTTTAAATACTTTATCAGTCATTAATAAACAGTTATTTTAAAAAGTTCTAACAACTGATTATGAATGGTTTATAAATTGAGTTATTAATTAGGTTATAAATACTTTACTAGTCATTATTAAACAGTTATAAACAAGTTAAAACAATTAGTTATAAACCGTCTATAAATTAGGCTACTGATTAGGTTCTAAATATCTTATAAGTCGTTAATAAACAGTTATAAACAAGTTATGGGGTTCCCTTGTCCCAGTTGTAAATGTTAGTTACTCATTAGTAAATGGTGATGTGTTTCACACTTCACAATAAGGCTCCCTTTTGACAGTTATAAATATATAACTGTAAAAAGGGATTTGACATTTATATTATATTAATGTCAGTTATTCATCAGTAATTGGTCATAAAAATGAGATGCAAAAAAACATCAAGATTTGATGGGGAGAGAATCAACTCAGTGAACAACAAATACCAAGGAAGGTTTCGACTGAGCACAGATATCTGAAACTGGGACCGAGAATGGATGAGTAGTGCATCAAGTAAAGGAAGATCTACAGCTGCACCACATCTGGAATGCTGTCCAAAAGGATATACCAACCAACATGGAGCATCATAATATACAACTTAAAGATGTTCAGAAATGGCCGTTTGTACCGTCTCCTTCCACGACTTTACCCGAGTGAAAGCACAAGTTTACACGAGTAAGGCAAACGAATTTGATTGGGTGTTATCCAGCGGGCGGGATGTTCAATGTTTGGGGCGGGACACTTAATTTTTTCGAAGGAATTTGATTGGATGTTGTCCAGCTCGGTGTGTTTTGTAGCTAACTGTTAGCTAGTAAGCTAAATTATG
>JAPZDX010000021.1:4815316-4825725 GCA_029783625.1 Naso annulatus | reverse complement strand
TATATATATATATAAAATAAAATATGTTTCATTAATGAGTTATGAAAATCCAACTGCACATTTTAGCTTTCACTTCATAACACCGTGAGCATGATGACAGAGGAAAGGTGTGTCGGTGACTCCGCCTGCAGGATGTGTGTGCATATGCGTGACTCTGAGCTGAGAGGCTGCGTCCTCTGAATGAAGAGCGTAGTTTTGTCCTCAGTCTCTTGAGAATACAGCGGTGGCAGCGACTCGACAGCTGCGCAGTAAGCTTTCATAAGTCCACTGACAGAGCTGCATTTTCCTCACGTGCCACACTGACATTGGGCCGATTAACAGTTTAACTTGGCTAATCAATTTTACTGCGTCTGAAAACAGAGTCATTTCTACAACTGCAAACATGCACTGAATTGCTGTCGGGATCATTCAGTGATGTTTCTCTCAATGAATCAAATCTAGCGTGCGGGAGTCAAAGCAGAGTCCAGATCGAGTCTAGACTTCACTCTGGGGGGGAAACAACAAAAACTTTGGTTAAGGTAGGGCAGAGGTCGTGATTTCAGCTAAATATTATTATTACCTTAGTAAGTCTCGAGTCACTGCTGACTTTTTTTCAACATCATCCATTTTATCCAAGGTTACATTTTTGGATATCTTGTCATTTAAGATTTTTTTCCTGCGTCATGCATAATGCATTCACATTTTCTGTTATCCACTTCTTGATTTTACAATCCCAATACTTAATCACAAAAACTAATATTAATAATGATGTAATAATAATGTAAGTTTTTTTCAATATTGTGCAGCCCTAGCGGTGACTACACACAGCATGTGCTGACACACACCTGCGCAAATATGTCTGCAGTCGCTGCTGATGGGCTGATGGTGGCCGGTTGGAATTTCTTTCTCTCTTTCTTTTTTTTCTAATATCACCCAAACCTAAAACAAAAGCTGGAGCTACTAATTCATTTCAGCAGGTTGTGGCTAAAAACTGTGGTGAGACTCTCCCATGTCCGTTTCTCCCCAGGAAGTCATTGTGACATCATTACACACTGTTGCTTCACAGGAAAATTCATTGAGCAACTGTATATAAATCCTCCCTTGCCAGGGTGACAACAGAAATCAAACGCTCACATGAGACATATGTTCAGATCTGAACTCATTTTTACTGTCACCTGTCCCCCGACACCCCCTCCCTCCCCCCTCTCAGTCACTCTGAGCTGGCAGCCGTGGCGGTTGCTAAGGTCTGGTGGGTGTTTGCGACCACTTGACCCTGCTGTTACACAATACACACCTCCAGCTCCAGCCTCGGCGGAGTGCGGACGTGTCTGTATGCCAGTGTGTGCCTGAGCAAGTGGGCGTGTGTACGTCAGACTCTTCCTGAGAGCGAGTGCTAAAGTGTTTTTCAGCAGCCGAGGGCCGGCTGGATGAGCTGACGGTTTATTGTCTTCTGCAGGTAATCCTGATGTGAGCGTCACTGCCGGAAGAGAGTTTATTCAAATCACACACATGGAGAGATGTGCGCCTGATTTTACTGTGGTCAGAGGACGCACGCAAATATATTCTCACCCCTTGCCCTTTCAAAACCCACACTCGGTGCAAATGAATCCCACACAGCATTTACAAAGCAGATTCAGCAGCTGAAACCAAGTGCCTGGTTCTCAGCTGACTCAGTCCAAAGGGCATGCAGACTGATATTACATAACAAACCCTTGCCTGTGTTGTTCTGACATAATATGGGATCAGCAGGGCTAGCTAATGTTTGATAAACAACACTGATAAGCAGCAGACTCATGAAGCAGCAGAGGTCACATGGTGTCTGTGTGAGGAAAACTGGGCGTGGCTGCGACACACAGCGCTTTCTCAGCAACAGGTTATGCTGGTTTAGCGTGGCTTCAGTGCAGTGTGTCAATAGGTGAGTATGTATGTGGAGCTACAGACTTGTGTGTCATCAGCCTGAGGCTAGAACCTACATTTCTCTGCCCTGGTTTTACACTTGTGTACTACTTCAATGCAGATGACTCGTTGGAGTGCACCTGTTTGGTCAACAGTGAGGTGAATGGGAAAGTCCATTTTGTTGCATAAAAAAAACTGATGCAACCGAGCCGTCCTTTTTCGAGCCCAACAAGGTTTCTCTTGCAGCAGCCCCTACAAAAATAGACCTACAGTACATCAAACCGAGACATACAACTAGGTCGGCGTGATGCACTTTGACTCATCAGTAGTAAATCACGCTGCTGTCATTGCTTTCGCACTCTGACCAGCCCCCCCAAAAGCTAACTGCCCTTTACTAGCTGGGAGAACTTGCATGTAAAAAAAAAAGGTGTGGCAGTGGCTGGAGTCATGTTACGTGGACATAAACATCCACATATACATGCACACTCTTGGCTCTGTGTGCAACAACAGAGGGGAACTTACACAATTCAAGACTCTGAATGTGTGTACAGACATTTCACTGAACCAGTATTGCAGGAGGAGGGGGGGGTAGATCTTGTTGCACTCTGCTGGTTTTCATAGCAGAGGGCCGCCAGGAGTAATTTACTGTTTGCCTCTGATGACATTCTATCATCAAGCTACCCGGGGGAGAAACTGGCCAAAGGCTGTGAATGTGCTAAGGTGGGTAACGGCGAGCTGTGGTCATAATTTTGACTTATTGCCGGGCATGACCATCTCCACACACACACATACACACACACACACACACACACACACACACACACACACACACACACACACACACACACACACGTCGCCTCCTTGGATTTCACTCCCTGCTATGCTGCTTT
Organism: Naso annulatus; assembly: GCA_029783625.1. Lineage (NCBI taxonomy): Eukaryota > Metazoa > Chordata > Actinopteri > Acanthuriformes > Acanthuridae > Naso > Naso annulatus. Next base: position 4,822,960 of record JAPZDX010000021.1, on the reverse strand, counting down.
GAACAGCAGAGGGCCGGCTGAGTCACTCGCCTCCTCTCTGCTGCTTTGACTTGAGCTCATTACTGCAGCTGCAGTGCTGACATGCTGACAGACATTCAAGTCGATGGAAAAACTTACGGTTTGTCATTATTTGTCATTTATCTGATATAAAGACAAGACACATAAAAATATTCATCTGAAAAACTACAACTAGCTGTTACTGCTGTCCTGCTTGTCTGATGTTAGTTCATCAAAAACAACACATAAAACATGAACAAACAACAACAACAGATGTGTGGAGCAGTGTATCCACACACAGCACGCTGCTCCAAAGCCTCTCTGATCTGATCATTCAGGAAACACACACAGTCATCTCGTGCTCCACAATAAAAACACTCGACTCGTTTCTTCCACAGCTAAAAACTTTGGCTCAGTTGTCGTGAAACTGAGGATGATCGAAGCTCCTTTGCTGCTGCTTTGCTTTGTACAATTTCTTGCATGAATTGTTTATAGATCTGAATTATGCCCCTCTTTTATAGCAATAAAACAGCATATTTGTCTGATCCTGCTTTTTTTTATTATTTGTATTTTGCATTCTTATTTTTTTCATATTCCATCGTGGAAAACAGCTGTATAAAAAGAGAAATACATGTTTTCAAACATTTTAAAATAGAAAAATATTTTGTGTCTGATGGGTTTTCCACTAAAACTTTTCCCATGTGTACAAATTCTCAAACTTAGAAATCCAGAAAGAAATAATACAAAAAGTATTCAGAGATTCAACAAGTCCATTCTCAGTGTTTGTGTCCTGGAGGTTTCAAGCTGCCATCACACTGAACTGAGCACGACACATGAACATGGAAAAAAACTGTGATATTTTTGAACAGTAGAAGATTTTTTTTTAATTAATTCAATTTAAAGTTCATCTCTTTGAATCACACTTATTTCAGATCATTGCTCCTTTTGTTCTGATTTAATCACACTGATGAGTGAAACTGTTGATTCAAACTGGGACAGACTTACTTCAATATGCTGATGATGAGGATTTTATACAAACAGTCGCTGTGACATCAGAGGCTTCAGACAGTCACAGTGGTTTTAGCAGCATGCTGGATCCAAAAATGACCACAAGTAACCAAAGAAATTGTTTGCACGCCACCACTGGTGGTTCTAAAATCAGTATTAAAATGAGCTAAATTAGATTATTATAAGAAATACAAAATGATCAACTTGTGCAATATATCTGTTTCATGGAGCCATTTCTTCATTAACAAATACTTGAATTTCATGAAAGAAAAGTAAGTTTTACATTTACAATTTGTTTATTATGTCATAGCTCTATTGAGGCATCAACAAAGCCATGTTGTAAAAAAATTTCAAGGAGCCTAAAATGTCTTTTCTTTAGTTTAAATAAAAAAACAGCCCAAAAAAACAGAAAAAAATCAATATATGGTCACCAGTGATATTTCAAACGTGTGACAGGAAATGCTGTTTCAGCAGCAGGTTGGTCACTGAGCCTCTACACACACATCCCTCACTCTCAGAGTCCACTGACTGTTTCCTGCCAGCTGAGCAGCAAAACATGGAAACTCTCACATTCTGCTGAAAACCTCCTGAAAATTTTGGCTTATCAAAACACATCAGGCCAAAAAGAAACATTTCTTAAAGGTGTTGTAAGAGATTTACACTTTTTTAAAACAACTGTCAAATAGTTCCACAACCAACACTGATAGTGGAGTTTGGTCAGTAATGTGGGTCTCAAAGTCTCTCCGTTCTGCAGTAAACCAAAAATACATTTCTGGAATCCTCTCTCCTGATTGGACGAGAGCAGGAACGGGATACCAGAAAATGTCTTTTCTGTGTATGGCAGAGCGGAGGAGCCATGTTACTGACAAAACATTCGATAAAAGTGATGTCTGTCTGAGTGTAGTGCTATTTAGCACTTATTAAAAAATTTCATGGGAAATGAAATTCATCTGTTAGAGACGCGACTTCCTCAGTGGCCTAAAAATACATTTGTGATAACTGTCCATCATCTCGTCAGAGAAGGTGGATTTTTTCCACCAGAATGAATCCAACTATTGGGAAAACTCCTTTCAGTTTCATCTCATCGTGTGAGCCCATCAGAGTGTCACTGACACACACACACACACACACACACACACACACACACACACATACCTCCAGACCACGTGAGCAAGTGCAGTGAATGTGATATGGCACACCCCCGGCTTACACACACCCACTTCAGAGAGGGGGGAGGGGAGGACGGAGGAAGTGTAACATGTTACTGAGCTGGGGGAGGGGACTCCAAGCTCGCTTGCTCACTCTCGCTCCATCTTCCTCCCTCTGCAGCTCATGTATGTCTGCATGTGTTTGCATGAGTGTGTGCATGCGTGTGGTGAGGAGCACACGCGTGTGCATCAGATATGTGGCCAGCAGGCGAAGCCTCCATTTTAACACGGCCAGTGTAGGAAAGAAGGAGAGAGAGGAGGATAATGAGAGGCAGCTGAAGGTAAACAATAAGCTAAACAGTACAGTGGCGTTCACTGTATTTCACAGCGTGTTGTGGAGGGAAAGTGAATCATTACTGAGCGCATTCGTTTACATCGTGACATACAAACCTACTGCAGTCACTCTGAAGCTAAAGGCCTCTGCATGCTTCAGAAGAAATTAAGGCATCAAACAGCGTTGGTGGATGTTTTAAGCAAAAATTTTTGTTAAAATTTCCGAAGCAACATCAGCAGCTTTCATTCCTGCACCGATGTGCAAACCTCCTACATCGCTGTGATGCCTCATTTAGTCAAAGTTTGAGTAAAACGACCCTTAAAGTGACCCTGTAAGAGAACAACTGCCGCTGCTTAACGCTTCACTACTGCTGAGCAACACGGTGGTTTAGTGTTCAGCTAAGATGTTATTAAGTAATGAGGGATGAATCTGGAAATACTTCAAGTCCTGTGATGGGGAAATTTACAGAGTCACGGCAGCACAGATTATTCAGAAATGGCAGTTTATTGCTTGTAATGATCTTCAGAATCATACCACATTTATAAATTTTCACATGGTTAATAAATGCAAACTGCACACATTTGGAATTAAACCAGTGAACTTCATACTCCGACCTACTCTCTGTGCAACTAAGGTAAAGTGGCTTTTCCCCACATCTCATTACAACTTCTAGCAGTCAGTACATTTACATGACATTAGAGAAAATCGATTTATTGTGTTAGTCCGACTAAAACCAGACTTTTAAAATGCATCTAAACATGTTAGTCCGACTGACATCATAATAAAAATTGAATTTCTCAAAGTCGAGCTAACACACCCAGATAATGGGACTGGGAGTCGAATTACTCCTGCATGTATACACTTCAAGCGGAGTTGGACTGGCCGAAGCAATCTGCACAAGATCGACAGTCCCCACGGCGTCTTTGACCCCAAACTTGAACAGCATAAATTTGTTGAAGAAAGACAGGGAGAAAACAAAAATCCCATAAGCATGAGGGGAATGTGCATCGAATTTGTACCAAAAGTAAAGTGTGGATATGAAGTGTACAGCACTGTAAAGTTGTCTATGCTTTTACCATTTGACATGGATTCCACTAGCTGCTTGCTAACTTGTTCGTAGCTTGTCTGGCCAACTGGAAGAAGGTCAAATAGCAACCAGCTGAACAGGGCATATCCCCGCCTACCATAGCAGACTCTGACAACAAATCGATTTTCCCTCACTGCTTGTATACTGGGACAAGGATGGTGGTCCAATTAAATGGCCTAATCGAGCTTTAACCATAGCTCGACTTAACTGTGCATGTAAACATTCTGTGTGAGGTGTGCTACAGCTATTTGTCTATTTAAAATGCTGACAACAGTGAAATACTGGTGGGATTCAGGATGGATTTGAACTTGTCTTGTAATTCAGATTTGGCTCAAACATTGGCTTTTGGGTCATGGCGCTCTCCTGTCTGCCCTCTCTGTCAGTCACACTCCACAGGTGTCAGCAATTATCACAATTCACTCTGCAGAGGAAGAGCGGTCCATTGTTTTCGAGCTTGACCACTTCAATTTAAACTTTAAATATTCTCAACAATTTCACTGTATGATAGAACAATAAAAAAAAAAAAAAATCAGAAATCACACATTATTATGATAATATCAACTACATGTTAAATTATTTTGGGAAAGTTTGAACAAATTCTTGGCAAAATAAAAAAGCTGTGCAGTATTTACAATAAAGTTTTCAATCTTTTGATATATCTGAACACAATCTGGAACAGGTGACAGCTAGCATCTAAATAATGTTTCTGTCAAAAAAATCTATGCAGTTTAGACTCTGTGTGAGCTCTCAGTTCAAAGGTCATCAGTCACAAAAGCAGCTTTTTCCACACATTTTTTTTTTCCCACATGCATGTCAGCTCAGCACAGAACTAAATGGTACGTGGACTGGACTGCAGCATTACTGTAACTCTTCTGTAGACTTTCAACTCCTTTAGAACACTTTACAACACAAGTCAGCGCTCACACTTTCCCACACCTACACAGTGCCGAGCTGCTCACCAGGAACTCACACACACACCACACACTGACAGCATGTGAAGGTATTTGCGCCTCCATTACTCAGAACACCTGCTTCAAGGTGTGTCTTCATCTGATGAAGCTCTTGTCTCAAGTCAATGACGTCTAAGAGCAGAGCCACATGGTTTAAATACGACACTGTGCATTAGCTGGTGGCAGCAACAACTTGTCATCATGGATTTTCAGGCTGTTTGCTCAGCATCGACCACGCATTGCTTGGAAAACAAAGAGGGGATGACAAAATGGAGCATCTAGCCCTTCATGTGGACCCCACAGAACCTCATTTCAAGACAGAAACATCTTGACTTCCTTTGATTTGTGCCATCTTTTAAACGCATGTTTGTCAATTTAATAGATACTTTTGTAAATCAGTTAAGTCGCAGTTTGTTCTAAATACAGCAAAGTACCACTCAGTTTAAAGTGACACGTCTCTCGTCTCAAACTACATATGACACCTAAGCATATTTCAGTTGGTTCTTCCAAAACACAAAAGTATTAAAAAGAGGTGAAAATCTCTTGTTCAGTGCTGTGGCTCTGCTAAAAGGACAGTTTGTTTGTCCGAATGTGTTATGACAGAGTCTTATACTTCAGTTTAATGATACACTGCAACATTTTTAATTGGCTAAATTATATGTATAAATATTTATTACCATTTTTCACATTAAAAAAAAAAAAAAAAAAAAAAGAGTTTCATGGTGGTCCACCAAAAGGGGTGGGACCTAGGACGCACTCACACTTGGCCCAGTTGCCCCGTCCCATGCCCCCCTCAAACCCTCCCCCGCTGGCCCACACTCACATCGCTCCAGTCTGACCAGGCCTGAGCACGCTTGAGCTACCTGAGTAACAGAATGCGCAGGATACTTTCAAATACTGTACACGTCCTTTTCTTTTTTTTGTCTCGTCCTGACATTGTTCAGTTGTTCTCTGGCATCAAGAAGACAGTCGCCACCTTTGCACTGCTCTTTATCCAGACTTTGTATGATACTTTATGTGAGGACAACAGCATTTAAAATCTACTGGATAAAGATATTTGAAAAAATCTGCGACTATCTTCTTGATCGACCGATGGTCGCTCATGATTTGACCCAATTTTTGACTTGGCAGCCGTAACTGCCAAACAAAAAGCCCTTCTGCCATTCAAAGGTTTACATCCTAAACATGAAGTTGTGTCAACTTGTAAACTTTGCTGCTTTGTTTTTAACTTTTTTTCTGTTATGGGTCCTCCCATTATATAAAGGTCCAGCGCATAGAACTGGAGGACATTTGTATCTATATAAGTTAATTCTGTCAAATATAAAATAGTGGGCTAGTTCCCTTCAACATGCAGCAAAAAATAAAAACAATTAGTCTGAATGTAACATGCTGCATATTGCTGATTTGTGTGGAGCTAATACAAGACTGAAGTGGACAAAAGAGTCCAAATTAATCTGTCTGTTTAATTACACCTGCCAACACAATGTTGTTGTTGTTTAACAACCGAATTCAGAGGAAGCAGAAATTTGTTCAAAGGTAATTTCAGTGATGAGCTGAAAACTCAACTGTATACAACCACACACACTGAAATTTAAATTCTGCTGAGCACAAAAAAAAATCACTTTGGGTTCATTCAACTTTCCCTGGTTTACTTCTTTTTTGTGCACTAAACATGACTCGCTGTCATGCATCTGTGCTGCATCCTGCAGCTGCAGGTGCAGAACTGATCCGCATCCCCTTTGGCTGTTGGATGTTTTCTATAAATGGCTCTTTGATTCAAGATACCGAACCTGTTGAAGAGTGGATGCAAACATGCTGTGTACTGTCCTTTACTACAGCATGAATGTTATCAGGTAGAACCTTAGGAATAGCTAACAAGACTATCTGTCAGATTTTTTATCTCCCTTCTTGTAACCTGAATAACCGTCTCTGACCAGTTGAAACACTCTGGAGTGGAAGCACAGACAGACGGGCAGACAGACAGACAGACATTTAAACACACAGGCCTCCGTACTGCAGCACGTCACACTGAGCATCCATCTTGGACTAAAACCACATCACAGAGCTTCATTCTGTCCAGTCGTTTGTTAAATGAGAACACAAGTTGGCAGCAGCAACCACGTGTGATTTATCAGACTAGCATGTTCTTGTCCTGCCAACGCACACTGTAGACACACAGACCTGGTGTCGCACTAAAGACGACTTCAACAAATGTTCAACAGGAAACAGAGATTTAACCACCACCACGACCGTCTCAGGTTGTTTCATCCATGTGGTTGTTGGTTTTTTATTAAAAAAAATTAAATTAGCTGTTTTCTTGTTTTTTTTAAATAGATATTTCAATTATATATTGTTCCATCATTGTTTAGGCTGCGATGATTATTTAACAGATTGATTCTTACAGCTCAGTGGTTATTTCAGGACATAAAGCAACAAGCAAACAGTGAAAATGAGTGAATGAAGACTACACTAGAGGCAGAGTTTGATTATAAAATAATATTATGAAAGGAAATTATTTGGTTCAGATTCTGTTTTTAGTTAGATACAATCTTTTGCTGTCAAAAAAACGTGTCTGTGAGATTTTTCTGTTGTGCATTTAAACATACATAATCCCGCAGGGAGACGTGAACCAAGCGCTCGGTTGGAGCCGTTGTAGATTGACACAACATGTGATCCACAAAAATCATACAGGAAACAAAAGAAACAAAAAGAAACAGAAGTCTTCATTTTGTACATGAGCTCTGCAGTCATTGATTTTTTATGTCTGTTTCTGTTCAGACTGTCAGAATGTTCATAATGTGTCTGTGTGACTAAAGCATTCTCTTTGTGTTTGTGTAGAACATGATTTAGACATGCGTGAGGACACGCCCCCCCTAACGTTTCAACATACGTGTTCTGTGTTGAGCCTGTTACAAACTCTGGGGTGGAGTTTGAAAGACACGGAGCTCAAACACTATAAAACTGCACTGCGCGCATTCATTGTAAGTTCTGTCAGTGTTCCAGCTTGACTTGCACTCGGGACTCAACGTCAAGTTTCTTCCTTTTTTTGGATTTTGGCCCTGTTTTTTTTGTGTGTGTGTTTGTGTGTGTGTGTGTGTGTGTGTGTGTGTGTGTGTGTGT
>JAPZDX010000021.1:4624449-4637766 GCA_029783625.1 Naso annulatus | reverse complement strand
CCAGGTTTCCAAGGTTGTCATCCATCGCATTCGAAAATTTATAATTTTCAATAACGAGGGGTTTTTAGTCTGTCTGAGTCATAAAATCCTTTCAAACACACATGGCCAGTGACATCACTGGTTCCAGGAAGAACAAGAGATTTGGAAGCTGCATCCCAGAGACACAGAGAACATTGAAAGAAATATTGTTGGGTTTCACATTATGTCCCTAATTCAGATTTATGTTCCCTAAAACGTTAGACCTGGAATCAACTGTCTGGTGTGCAAAATTGTTGTTGTTTTTTTTTTAAACTAGAGAGGTGTTTTCACATTCCTGTTACAGATAGAGACGTCTGTTTATTTCCCTAAAATCTGATTCAGAGGTACTGCTGATAAGCTGGATTTGAAACATTTTAAATCCAAACTCAGGTAACGAAATCCGAAACCTCCAGCACAGAGCAGACTTAATATTCACTTCAGAGTAGGGATGTGTGACATTGGATTTTTGCCGATATCCTCATATTTTACAACTCATTTGGCTGATTATTAATACTGATATATATTTTTTCCCCATACCTCATTGCAGAGATCATCAAGTCTCCTCCACAGTGGAATTTACAGTTTTATTATGCATACTCTTACTGTGCTGGCACACTGGCAAATGCAGGCAAAAAATACAAAGCTTAAAATGATGTAATACTCATTCCTTGTGCAAAAAGAGAAAAAATTAACTTTTATGTAAAACATATATTTATGACAATTACTTTTATCCTACTTAAAACTGGATGATGCTCCCTGAGACAATCAGAACAAAACCCACAACCAGGAGAAAATTTGGCCTGATTCACGAGTGAAAGTAAGTCAACATAACGTCTGTTCACAGGGAACATGTGAAACACGGCGTCAACTCAGGCATTTAATCAGGGAAACAATATTTTAACGGTTATTATCGGCTGATATTGGCATGCTTGCTGATATCCGATACTTAATTTCAAAGCCAATATCAGCCAACACCTTTAGCGTGCCGATAATATCGTGCATCCCTACTACAGAGTGAGACGTTGCATAGCACAAACACTAACACTTTGTCAGTCACTGCCAGTTCCAAGCTAACAATTATGAGATGTCAGTTTTTGGCAGGGACAAAAGCCAAAATGTGGCCTACAACAAAAAATGTAATCGTTTTAGCCTGTTAGGTTGTCAGAAATAACTTCTGGTACTTTTTTCCCCAATGGGAGACACGATTCTAACAGAAGCATTTGTTGATTACCTGCAGCCTCTGCTGGCTGTTTGAGAGGAGGATTACGAGTCACTTGAATAGTTTTTTTAAAAACTGTCAACCGCAAAACCTTTAAAAGTCCATAGCAAATAATCATAAATGTGCTTAAATATGTGTCTGCTGTATGCACGATTAAGTTTAGGCCTGGTGGAGATAATTAAGTGCTTGTTTTGCAGTATTTAATGGCTGACACCACTAACCTCGGGCTTGAAACATGTTTTTAAATTCCTCCCTTGAAAGTGAAAAAAAAAAGTCCAAATATAAAATACTCAGTGAATACAAAAGGGTTCAGTGTTTATTTTGAAATGAGCATGATACTGATCACAATAAGCCTTTATCCCTTTGGAGTAAATCTGGAAGAAGTGGACTTAGATAACCGACTACAATTCATCTGTAGAACAGACTCAGACGAAACTTTAAAAAGCTCAAGGAAAACATGAATGGCTCAACATAATTTATTTTCATTTTATGTTAAAATGTACAGAGTTCTTTGAAAGTACTTGCTAAGAAAGAAAGAAAAAAAAACAGAATAAATGGAAATACATACAGGGACAGAGTAGAGAGTTGAGGCCACTGAGCGCTAATCAACCTTCACTGTGCCCAGCTGTCAATCCTCTCTTTATTTTGCGCTCTCTCTTAGCATACAACGCAACATGTACAATTACAAAGGATACAAAAAGGGAAGCGATATAAACAGACAGAAATATACTGAGCTCCTTTTTACATGCCTCTTAAATGTAATGAAGTCATCCTATACACACACAAGTAAAAAAAAAAAAGAAAAAGAAAAAAAAAGAAAAGAATGCCAAGTGACCTTTAGATATTTGTAGTCCTTTTGTTTAAAATAGCATTAATATACTACACAAAGATAGAAAAACTCTAGAGATGAGATGGAATGGAGAGGTTAAAGGCATCTTAAAGTCACTAAAAGTGAGTGGTAATTTTTTTAAATTTTGAATTTCTTAGTAATTATTACCCAAGAGGCGAGCTAAAAAATATGTATTGTTTTTTTTTCCTGAAACAGAAGTGAAAAAAATGACAGTACCAATATCAATGTCAGAGTTTCCTTTTATATTATAGAAAAAACATTTTCTCTACAATAGCTTTTCTAAAGTCAAAAAGAGTCAGCTTGTGTCATAAAAGAAAGCTGCCCAGTCTGATAAAATTCAGAAAGAAACACAACGAAAACTAAGTACAGAACAGAACAATACACACGAATCAAGTATGCAATGTCAGGTCTGTAAGAAAATGAAAACTCCTATTTTGACTTCGAATACTGGTACATGGTGCAACAAGGTCGACCGTTTCACCCCTGCCAGTTGAACGCCATTACCAACAGGACCTCGGACACTAACCCACCTACGACCCTGCTTTCATACGAGTTTGCCTCTATGTGAGGGCCAAACCATGCACTAGATAAGGCTTTTAGGCACACCTTTTAAAAAGGCTAACTGTCTACCGCCATATTTCTAGCAAATGGGAGTGCAGAAATTTGCAGAAAAGGAAATTACAATTTAAAAAAAAAATACAGAAAAAAATATCACCATTTGAGAGCAGACTCCTCGACCTCTTTGGGTCACTAACACTTACGGAGAGGAGGTCAGCTATAGTTAACCGACTTTCCTTAAAGCAGTTAAATGGAAGTCCCACCATTTGTTCTGCATTACCTAAACTGCTAAAAAAGGCTGACATAGTACACCATCTTTCAGTGGAGTGTAGACAAGAACAGCTGAATGTTGTACTTTCCTGAGCTAGCCACAAATTGGCGACAGCTAGCCAGTGTTTGTGTTTGTGTGTGTGTATGTGTATGTGTGTGTGTCTGTGTCTGTGTCTGTGTGTGCTGATATTGGGAAGTACCAGAATATTTACATCTACATCATTTCAGAGTGGCGGCAAACAGAAAAATAATGCTACTTGTTTATTTTAAGGACACATAATAAAACAGTAACGCGCTTCTCTCCTCTGCGTCTTTGCTGTTTTTGGTACAACACCGACCATCCGGGAAGCCAGAGAATCTTGAAAACTCGACCACTCAAAACACCGCAGGCCCAACTCGTCTGCTTTTCTGGAACTAGGTGAAAAGCCGTCTGACTATGTGGCCTCAGACGTGTTTGGGTACTTCTGAGAGAGCAAGAAGGTGTATCACCATTTCAGAATGTCACACATATAAAGACCAAAGCATATAAGAGGTCGGACTGCACACGAGTATTTCAAAAAACAATCAACAAAAACGACGACAACAAAAATAGGATTCAACATTATGTTTAACAAAACAAGTGTCCGCCCACAATGTTTCATTGTCTCTTTTTTAAGGTAAGGCTTCCCATATCCATTAAAAGATTGTGTGCATGGTTGAATATATTCAGTTAAACACGTTTTTTTCATTCGCAGTCAGACAAAGCAAGGTACTCCTGTATTGTCTTTCTCTGTGCATCTTCCCCGCATTCTTGTGATCCACTGCTCTTCTCCTGCACATCATGAGGAGGAGCAGACTCCTGGGCCTGTGGGAAACCACATTACAGAGGACTGTGCAGGCCTGGCCTGAAGCAGCATGTTATGGCCGAGGTCCCTGAACACACCCCAGCCTGGAATCTAACAGATTTGCTCCCATACACAGCGTGCTGGGAGGGGAGGGGAAATGAGCCCAAACAAAAAGGGACAAAATGACAACATAGAAAAAACAGGAAACCCTCTCTGTCTCTATCTCCAGTCACCTAAACTTACTTGTGCCTGTCATGGCACTGGAGAGGGTGAACAGGAGTAATGGACATTTAGAGTACAGCGAGTGTCAGCTCTGGCCCCATATCTCTTTTTTTCAGTTCTTTGCTGCTCATCTGCTCATGTAAGGTGACTGTTTTGGGACACCAGCATAGCTGTGATGGGAGGGGCCAGTGTACATCATGTTGCCGTGGTGATTGGGCTGCATAGGCTGCTGCGGGTAACCCTGCCCTCCCATCATGCCCATCTGCATCTGCATGGGGTACTGGGCAGGCTGATTCATGTAAGGGGGATTGCCATGATAACCACTGTTCATCATGGGTTGGGGCATTCGGTAACCGGCTGACATGGCATTGAGGGGCGTCATGTTCATGGAATTATATGCTGCTGCCGTAGGCATGAGATTTGGCATCATACCGCGCTGCACCGCCAAGGTGCGTGGCGTGCCCTGCATGGCCACAGCCCCTGAGCTGCGGCCATAAAGCTGCTGCTGGTGTGGGGCTGGGGCCAGCTGCTGAGTGGCTTTGGACCGGATGGAAATATGGCCTTTGACTGTAGCCATCTGGCCCTGTAGCCGCTGTGTGTGTGGTGGGGGTCCCAGACCGATATTGGTGGTGGGCATGTTGCACTGCAGCTGCAGAGAGCCAAGGTTCATGGAGCCAGAACTTAGGTTAGGAGGTGGGGTCATAGTGGGCTGGCCCTGCGGAAGGGGAGTGTGGGGTGATGGGGCAAGCCCAGGGTTGGAGAGAGAAACACTGGTGGCGTAGGACGTGACAGAGGCTGAATGGGAGTAGGACATGGCATGGGGGTCCATGATGGTATTGGTGAGCTGCTGAAGTTTGGCCAGGCTGAAGGTTGCTGATGGCTGGGGGTAGCCCCCTGTGCCAAAGTCCTGACCCATACGCTCATACAAGGTGCGGCCCCCTCCTCCGCCTCCACTCTCTGGGATCTCCATGATCATGGGCGTGGATGCAAAACCATTGCCCATGCTACACTGGGACAGCGCCTGCTGTTGTTGCTGAGGGGGTGGTGGTGGAGCTGACGGTGGAGGCTGAGGGTTGGGAGCTTGCTGCTGCTGCTGAGGCGGCTGCTGAGGAACCTTTTTTTGGGACTGCTGCTGCTGTTGCTGCTGGTTGGTGCTGGGCGGCCTCTCGATCACACCACAGCTTTGAGGAGACTTAATGCCACAGCTGGGGGTGTTGGACGGTGGTGGGGGTGGTGGGGGTTGGGGTACAGCGCTGCCTACATTACTGGCACCTGGTCCACTGTTGGGCCCTGGTCCTGTTTGCTGGATGAGGCTGCAGCTGCCCATTGCTAGCTGGGATCCTCCAGTTCCTGTGGAAGAGGTTAGGCTAGGAGCTGGCACAAACGAGCAGCTGTTAGACTGCGAGGAGGAAGACGGGGTGGCCGAGCTTGAAGAAGAGGAGGCAGAAGACGAGGAAGCTGTGGAAGCTACTGCAGCTACAGCAGCAGACATTCCCCCTCCATTCCCACCATTCCCTGTTCCATTACCCCCTCCTCCCATGGTGGAGTCATAGCTGCTGGGGTTGTCATAGTTCTCTGTAGTGCTCTCTATGCTGCCGAGGTCACTGAAGCCACTGTCCACCACCTGCTGTGAGTGATCGGACACAGACGGCACGTCCATCATCGGCGACGTCTCCATGTTCTGCTGGGAAGGGGCAGACAGAGAACTGGGATGCTCCGGTGTAATTTGGGTGTACCCCCCTCCAGCACCACCACCACTGCCCCCGGCTCCAGTGGGGCCAGGTGTCCCTCCCCTCTGCCCTGCTGGGGTTGTGTCCATAATGTTTGAGGGCAACCCTGGACTGTTCACTGAGCGCACAGACTGACTGGGCAGAGGTGGCACTGGGGGATTTGGGAGTGGGCTGCTGTGTTGGGAGGCCCCACACTCCTCCACTAGGGCCAGGGAATCCTCCTCGGCCTCCCCTGTGTGGCTGTAGCTCTGAAGGGTCCGGCAGGCGGCTAGGGTCTCCTCGCAGTCCTGGTAGGCCCCGTGGTGTGGCTGGGGTTCAGTCTCTTCGTCCTGTGCTTCCCCCTGTGTCAGGGACTGGACGGCCTGCATAGTCTCCAGGTCCAGCTCATTGGAGTGATGATGGGGGTGGTGTGGGTGATGGTGGCCAAGCTCCTCTTTGAAGTCAGAGTGCTGGTGGGGGTGGGAGTGTGGGTGTGTGTGTTGGGGTTCCATCAACAGCGTGACGTCCTTGTCATCTGGGTGCAGAGGCTGAAGCTCCATGGGTTCAGAAGGAACAGACATGGCCGTGACTGTTTCCACTGCCGCAGCTGCTGCAGCAGACTCTTCCTGCTCCCTGCGCCGCCTCTCCTCCTGCTGTGGGTCAGCTGAGGAGGGCCGACACTTAGACTCCTGCACCTCTTCCTCAGCCTCCTCCTCCTCCTCTTCTTCCTCCTCCTGCTTGCTGACATAGTCGCGCGCCACGCTGTTCTCCATGTCTAAAAAAGCCTCTCCACCTTGGGGTTCTTCCTTGACTGGAGGAGAGCTTGCACGGGAGGCAGGCTCCTCCTCCTCCTCCTCATCATCATCTTCATCTTCAGAGTCCTGACCTTTTCTCTTCTTACTGCCGTTGTTGCTGCTGTTGCTTTTGTTCTCCAAGTGTCCATCACCCTCATCATCTGCATCGTGGTCTTCACTGCGTCTGCTTCCTGAACCTGGTGTTACTGCTGCTCGCCTATTGATACTACCGCTACCCAAGCTGCCACATTCTTCTTCCTCCCTCTCCTCATCGTCATCATCTTCTTCCCTGTCACCCATATCTGTGTCCTGAGGCCGGGACTGTGGGGCCCGGTGCCCTGAGGTGGAAGAGGAGGAAGAGGGAGACAGCAGGGGACGAGACGGTGGACGGCTGGGTTTGTCTTCCTCCCAAGTTCTTTCAGTCTCCTCCTCCTCGTCCTCTTCCTCCTCTGGTTCAGAGGTGGGAGGTGGTTTGGGGGCAGGCTGTGGTGGTTGGAGGAGGGTGCGGTTCTTGGGGGGTCTCCCTCGCCTCCTTGGTACTTTCTGCTCAACAGGCTTAGGGAGATAGTCATCTTCATCATCAGAGTCTTTCTGTTTGTTGTCTCTGTTAGTGTTGGTTCTGCAGAGTCGCTTGCGTTCATCCATCTGGAGCAGCTGAGCATCTTTGTCCAGCTGCTGCTCCAACAGCCTTTGTTTTTCCTGCTCCTGCCTCTCTGCCTCCTCCTGGGCCCGCTGCAGATACCAGCTCCGGGGCTTGCGACCAGGCTTCATTTTGATTTTGGGGGGTGGAGGATCCCCACTCTGGGCCTGGCTGTCTGTGGTTGCACGTTGGCCGGGCCCACCACTGGGTGGTTTTCCAGGTCCCCGTTTCTTCCAGTGCAGTGGTTTACGGCTCTTTCCTTTGGGCCAGCCTTTCTTCTTCTTCACTGGGACATCAGGGTTGGACGCTAGTGTCTCTGAGGGCATGGCTGGCAGGGCAGCCACCGGCTTCAGCACAGGCGTCAACTCTGAGGAGGCCGGAAGCAAAACCGGTGTTAGATAAAGCAAAACACATATTCCTGTGAATAATCAAATAATTACTAAGTCATAGCAGTTCTGACTAGGGCTAGACCGATATGAGATTTTTGGGGGCCAATGCTGATACAAAAAATTGGGACTAAGAAAATTCAGATGTCTGATATTTAGCGATTCATTACTGTACATATATTATATCTGCTGAATGTGGTTATCAAATACTTATGACAAAGGCACATAATGGAGGAAAGATATCTTACATCTTAACAAACTTTATTCCAAACATCAGTGCACAGAGGAGTTAATACTTCATTTATTAGCTATTAAATGATGAGCTGCAAACTGCGTAATTACACTATTTTAAATCACTAGTCCAAGCATTTTTCTCAGCCTTAAAAACAGTTTTAATATTGGCGCATACTGATAAACCATATGCCAATACCAATATATCTGCAACGGCCCAATATCGGCTGATAAAGTGGCCAACCGGTATATCAGACGGGCCCTAGTTCTGACCACAAAAGCCCCTCTACTCACCATCCTCCTCTGAATCTGTAAGGTTTGAGTGCCGCCCTCTTTTGGGTGCTGGGTCAGACAACCTCAGAGCCGAGCTGCCTGGGGTGTAGCGATGCAGTGGGTGACCCAGGGGTGTCTCCTCCTCCAGCCTTGGCATAGGCCTCTCTGAGTCAGAGTCTACAAAGGGCTCGTCCAACACCTCTGTGGTCTCAGAAATTGTCTCAGTCACCACGCTGCTGTGAGGATGGCTGCGCTGGCGAAAGCGACGTTTCCTCAGTGGTTTCTAGGCAAAAACAGAATGGAGAATCAGACTTGTCTTTGAAATTTAATGTAAAAAGGCAACTACAGAGTTTAAGGACCCAGATCATTCAGTTAAATTCATGGTATGGATATTAATTAATTTCTACATACAATTGAATGAAAAGTTGCCAATTTTTTTTCAGCCTCTATTTCTTACCTTGCATTTGAGCCCCATAGCAGGTTTAGTGAGGATGGGTGGGGAGCACGCCCTCCTTTCTTCATCATCCTCATCATCATCGTCATCCTCCTCCTCTTCACTGCTTTCACTGAAGCAGCTCTTCCTGAGAGGTGGAGTCTCACTGAGCCTAGAAACCACTGGAAGCTGTGCCAGCCCCTCTTCAGGCGCTTCTGTCAGTCTGGGTTTAGGGCCTCTCTTTTTTCTGGGGGGACGCCCTCTTCGTGTCGGGGTTATGGAGGGGTGCCTGGCCATTTCCAGTGCACGAAAGGCCGTGGACTCCATTTGTCTGTCCAAGGAGAAAAGGGAGGGGTGGCTGCTGGCAGAGACTGTTGCTTTTCCTCCCTCTGGTCTCTCCTCATCTTCATCATCCTCATCCTCCACTGGGCGGATCTTGGGTGGCCGTCCCACCCGTGTGTTGTCTTTCACTTTCCCCCAAGGCCAGTTTTTGGGTGGGCGTCCCCGTGGTCTGCGCTCTCCATTTGTTGGGGGAGGGGGTCGTGGTGGATCTGGGACAGGGGGTGGACAGCGAACGGGAGGAGTTGGAGAGCTTTGGCTAATGGGAAACCCCAAGAAGCTCTTTCTCTCCTCCTCTTCTTCCTCTTCCTCTTCCTCCTCATCCTCCTCCTCTTCCTCCTCCTGGTCCCTCTTCTTCCCTTGGCGCATGTTCCAAGACATTGGTTGCATTTTGTGACTTGGTTTCATCTATTTACAGATAGAGGTAAAATTTAATTAGTAATGGTGAGATTTATGCAAAATATAAAGAATGTACAGCAACTTTGACATAATTTATCTCAGAGTAAATACAAATTCAACGTATTTACCTCCTTGCGGTTGTCTTCCTCTGGTTCCTCATCCTCCTCATCATCATCATCCCCATCAACATCAGAGACCACAGTGTTGGTTACAATGACAGGAGTCCAGCGGAGACACTCGGGGTCAACCTCTAGCTGCCGAGGACGGGCTTTGAGACGAGCCATGTGGCTAACCACCAATTTCTCCCTTCGCACCAGGACCAGCCTGACAAAACCACAACAAAGAGAAAACAGAATTATAACTCTGTATACATGTTTTTCTGCATGCATGCATGCATACAGATATGCAATGCATATAGACATTAGATGAATACGCTTACGTTGTGGATGTGGACAACAATGTACATGCACACTGAAGACCTTTGGTGTGTCTTTACTTATTTACATTAGCAGGCTTGTCTGATTATGTGTTATAAAACCAAAGTTAGACCATTTCAAATTTGTTTGAAACTTTGCCACTTTTATCTGGTGCTGCCACAGATCTTGCCAATGTTAACATTCTGAACCAAAAAATCCTGTTACATAGGTCAATACTGAGAGAGAGTGACAAAGCAATCAACACTGACATAAACTAAAACTGAGCTTAATACTCTGAGCCAACAGGCCGTCATTCTTATGTTGCCAAAATTGATAAAGAAAAAAGAGTTAAAGGGGTATCAATTTGAAGTCAATAAATCAAGGCAGCTGCAAGGCACCTTAACTGTATTAATAGTCTGTAGAAATTATGTTACAAAAGTACCTCATGTTATGAGAGGGACAATGTGAGCAATGATCACACTTCAATCTACTTAAAGGCTGGCTTTGTTGTTCACACAAGGTGTAACCTGGCTACTGGCCATATTTTGTTTGATTTGGGTTAAGCTTTGTGACGTTCTTTGTGACTGAGCACTGTCTGACAACCAGCTGATCCTTTCGTCTCTCATCGCATTATAGGAAGTCATATAGCATACTGATGCTGGGAAAATAGTTAACATGAACTGCTCATTGATAGTCCTGCTTTCCTCACAACGTGCCTGTATCACTACGCAATCTGGAGGAGCTTGTGAACAATGTGGGACTACAGTATGAACCACTGGAGGGCATCCTTGACTCCTTTTCATGTTGCATTTAATAATGTGATGTATTTTTGAGTGTGTGCCGGTCGTGTCTCTGACCTGTCTCCTCGCTGCTCCAGCATGTTGAGGCTGTGCAGGGTGGTGGTGATGTCCTGTGGGCAAATCCCAGTCAGTTTGCTAAGTTGCCGTATGGTGATCTGCCGGTCACGGACCTCATGGAGACACTCTAGCACCACACTGCGCCAGTAGGCCATGTAGGACAACCGGCCTAGGTCTGACAGAGGCTTCTCTGGAGATCCTGGTTGGCCCTCACGCTTGGACAATAAGTAGCCTGCGAGGGGAAGAGAGGAACAAACCAAGGACAGACACAATGACTCACAAAAGACATCCACCAAAAGTTTTTCAATTTTTGAATTTACCAAGTTTGTCTTTCGAGAAGAGCATCTACACATTATTTCCCAGTTATTGGTGTTGTAACTGTGTGTATTGCTTTCGACTGAAGCCCTTACTGAAGTCGATGAGAAAGCGTCCATAGCCCTTGCGCTGGTATTGTGGAAGAATCATGATGCATGATACATTGTATTTCTGTTGACAATGCTTCTCCTGGAAAAGAGGGTAAGACAGACACATTCTTCTTTTAGAAAATTTGAAAAATACATCACAGAGTAGGCCTGTGTGGGTGCACAGCCGAGTGCTGATGATGCTGTGTCCACTCACTAACTGCTCTGTTTTGGCAGTAAGGTGGCATGTTAATGGGAGCACCTGCATCTGCAAACTCTACAGAGGGGCAATGGAGCTCACAGTAACCAGCATTTAACAGGGACACAAGACAATCATTTGTATGTTTGTAGGAGTGTGGGGTGATGCCAATGCTTTTCAATTTATCTTAACACATTTTTCTCTTAATTTACATAGTTGTGCTAAGTATGTGCAGGATATCATTGACAGAAGTGTGTATTTCTTAAAATGAAGAAGGTATTGGGTCTGATGAGGACAATGATGATACAAAACACGGTTTGACGAATGGATGAATATATTAATATATAGGTTGGTTTGTTGGAACCGACATTTTATTCTATTTTTGACATGTTGTTTTGCTAAATTAATAGTCCGCCTCCTTAAAAATTTCACTCAATAAATAAATAATCTGCAAGCGCAAGAAATAGAAACAGGCAGTCTGAGGTTTTCTAACTGTGATTAGAAATTGTTGAGGAGGAGCAGAACTGACCACTGCAAGGAAATGCCAGTGTGGTGCTGAGGTAATTACACCTGATAGATAGTGCATTCTCTGGCTGTGGGCGTGCACGTGCAGTAAAGGCAGATCGACGCTGCTACATGTTGTTTTCATCCAAGTAAGTTAAAAATAATCACATGGATCGTTTTGTTTTTGGTTTTGTTGTTGTATCAACCAGGTTACAAACTAACGTGTGGCTCATCTATTGAAATAAATGCTTTTATTCACCGGCAGAGCGCCTGTGGAACGGCTCTGCGTGCAAGTTCAGAGTAGTGCAGATTTGCAACTTTCTCTGAGCTGCTGAGAGTAAAAATAATCACATGATTATTACATATGACAAATTACGTGCCAAAAACTGATATACAGTGATGCACAGCATTTCGTATCGTACATTTTCCAGGCTCGAATCCATCCATTCTTCCTTGCACACTCTTCAGTGTGGGCATGCAGTGCTTGTGAGAGAAAAAAGCGCTGTATTCCCACGTCAACGACACACTGAATCTCACAGTGTGCATACAGCGGTGACTACACACTGCAAGTGATGGCAAATACCTGCGTGAATATATCAGCAATCACCAGTGGATGGGGCTGACGGTGGCTGGTTGGAAATTTTAACATATTGCCCAACCCTAATACAATATTCAAAGTTAAATTCAACACAGTGATGAGAATGAGAGGATTGTGGATATACCTTAGAGAAGTAGCCGACAAGGTGGCAACCTTTGCTGTCGTTCTGAGTGAGGACGTAGAAAAGGAAGGGCTCCACATCATAGTAGAGGGTCTTGTGGTCCAGGAACAGCTTGGCCAGCAGACACAAGTTCTGACAGTAGATTGTGCTCACATTCCCATCAACCTGTTGTGTGATTAGGGAGAAGTTAAAAAAGAAAAAGAATTGGTAAAAAACAATGACAGAAAGTTGAATGCATGACTACTGTTCAGTTCCAAAAATAGAAGTAGATTTTTAAGCTGCCATTAGATAGTTGTGGAACAAAGTGAAGGTCAATGGAGTAGAAGTTAGTGTCAGGCAATGATCTCAGTCTTGTCTCTAGAGACCTCGGCAGATAGAGAGGGTGGAAGAGAGAAACAAAGAGCTGTAAAGAGTAAGAGAAGGAGGGAGTTTCAGGTTGGCAGCTCGCCAGTTATCTCTGCTCTCCTCCAAGCGAGGATGGACTGCAGAGTGGGGAAACACGAGCTGCAGTGGAAATTGCCTGCAGACAACGATCCACAGAATTAATCAGCAGCTGTACTACGAGACCCTGGATAACAGCTTCACTGTAAATTGGCAATTATGGATTCTTCTAATAATAACAGTGACTTTCCCTGATGACATGAACAAGAGAACATTGTCAATTAATCATCATTAGAAACCAAATGACCAACATACTCTATATTAATTAAGTTGCACCACACAATTTTTTCTAATTCATCTTCAACTTTCATGAAAACACCACCAGGCGAGTGTAGTTATGGCCCGGACCGATATATGGAGGTTGGGATATGTGTTGACAAATAATGTACAGCACTATCTGTGTATTATGAAGATCATCTTGCTCAACACGAAGTGTAAGTGGCGTAGTTTAAGACTTTTTTTTTTAATAATGCCTCATACAAATGGCCACTGTTAGCACAGATAGTCAATATGACACAAGATCCACCACTGTACCCTGCTCCAATGGTATGAAATGGTATATACACTTCCTGTTACCTAAGTGGGTGGAGTCACGTCTCCCATAGAGACAATTAG
>JAPZDX010000021.1:4593547-4609262 GCA_029783625.1 Naso annulatus | reverse complement strand
ATCAGTAAATTTGAAGTCACAGAGAAAAATCAAATCTGTGCAAATCTGCAGATTTTTTCCCCTCTCCAACAAACAAAAAAAACTACAGTAACACTTTCTCAGATACTTGATCACGTGTTCAAATCCTCTTCTACAAATCACAAATGATGAAACTCATACGGCCACATTTCTCTTATAGTTTCTGCAGTAAATATGGGGCAAAACACATTTACACACCCGTATCGAGGGCTGTACCGTTCTCAAAGGAGCTCCTTTCATTGGTCAAAAGGTTTCTGTGCTGCGCTCAGCACTTCACACGCAGCAAGATAATTGGTGCAAAACTCTGTTGTGTCATTTGTGAGCAAAAAAAAACAAAAAAAAACAGCATTTGAGTTTTGTACTATTTGTACCAGAAAAATATCCGAGAAAAAAAATATTATTTGTGAGAGAAAATTCTACAGGTCTGCAGCTCTCATTACACAAATTCACACATTGATTTGCAGATGTGCAGATTTTGTCCATGACTTCACATGATTTGATTCGGGTGTGCAAATGTGTTTTGCACCATATTTACTGCAGAAATTGTATCAAAAAATGTAAGCGAATGACTTTTCTTAGTTTCTGATTCGTAGAACAGGATTTGTGCACCTGCGATCACGTATCTGAGAAGGTGTAGCTGTCGTTTTGTGTTTGTGGGAGAGGGGGAAAAATTTACAAGTTTGCAGCACCCAAAGGCTGTGAGGCATTTTTCTCTGTAATTTCAAATTTACTGATACACACGTGTGACTATTTTCTACAACTACAAATTCCACTGTCACAGGTTCTCACCTGTTATGCACCAAATTCACCTTTGGGGGCAGGTAGGGGAAACAATCGAGATGCAGATGTGCAGGATACGGCATTAATTTACAAATGTCAAAACTCAATTTTGTAAATGTTAGTTAACATAATATGATGAAATTAAAAAGGGAGAACTGAACTGCGAGGGCGGCACAACCATGAGAGTTATCTTGTAACATTCTAACAAAGGGCAGCAGCTGCAGCGGGTTTTGATTTAATGTCTTAATGAGACCTGAGAGACTTCACGTCAAGTCAATTGAGAACTTTCTACGTCGTCACTCAGACTAACTTTTATTTTTTGGAGAGGAGCAGTGATCAAGTCTAATAACTGAGAGCTGCTTACCAACACACTGCAGTATTTCACGACTCAAAGCCACTCTGATTAAAAAAAATAACCCGGTGCTCGACTGTTTCTCTTTAAAAACTCTGCGCTCGCTCAGCGTCATGTACAGTGATTTCCTTCCCTGAAGTTAACAGAGAAGCTGCTCTCCACCACTGCAGACTGAATGTCACTAACAACATGTCGGAGCACCGCCTCATTCTGTTCGTTGCATACAGGCAGCAGACTGTGAGATGCTTTCAAATTAAGTGATTCATAAATTAATGCAATTTCTTAAATCCGGATGCATCAAGATGCATCCAAATGTTTTTCTCTGTGAATCAGAACTGAACTGAATCATGAGGTGCCTTGAGATTTCCGTGTTGTTTAACACTGAGCACTTTTTGTGTTTTAGTTTCATGCTTATTTTAATTTAATCTGCAGAGATTTTTTTTTGCACTTTGACTTCCTCTATTTGTGTTCGTTAGTGTCGAAAAAGCCTCATTATCCCACTAATTGTTTTAACTTGTAACACAATGTCACACACACAGAAGAAAGCCTCGCACAGATGAATGCTGTTACACTTAAAATAAGGCCAAATGTAAATACTGTAAAAGAAGATATACTCAAGACACTTTTTCTCAGGCATCTATCTAATAAAACATCCTTTTAACAGAAGTAAGCCCCAACATTTCCAGGTTCAAGTGTCTCTGAGTGAAGGACTGCTTTTCACTGGTCACACTTGCAGGATGTACTTGAATTATTACAAAGAAGGTTCCAACAGACCTGCAACATACGGTGCACACTGACCACAGGATTACTTTTTGTTGATATGTGTCAGGCAGATGTCCACTAGTCCAACTTACTTATGAGACTGCAGTTTGGGTTTTTTTGTTTGTTTTTAAGTCTGTCTGCAATTGTATGATTATTTTGCTTTCTTTTTTTTTTTCTCTTTTTACATGTTTGAAATAAACACTTCAAATCAAATCAAATGTTACTCATCTTCAAAAGGCAATCGTGTTCTTCGCAGAAAGTTAGATTGTGACCTGTGATAACGTGATATTGTAAGAGGAAGATGCTGTAATTAGAGCCCCATGAAAACCTTTTTGTTTTTTCCAGATTCTTATTTTTTCATTTTAATTTCTCTATAATCTTTTTGAACTTTTTACGCTTATCTTATCTTAAAATGCTGACAGCCTAATGAGTTAGAACGTTCAAACACACTGGCAGGTGAGTTTGCCAGAGGCTGCTCTCATTTTCAGGCAGGGCTCCTTTGCTCCTTCTCGTTAGCAACGTCTCACTGAAAAGGGGGGGGGGGGACTCGGCACACGCAGCCACAAAGTCCTGAAAAAATTCTCGCCTTTAATTTGCTGATGTGCTTGTAGCTGTAATGTTCGTTTGAAGAGGCGTGCCCCTGCTAATGTGCTACTTTTCATTGTCTTCACATGAGCTCTAGAAGCTAAATGGTCATCGCACATATGCAGGCAGGATTTACAAATAGCTTACCGTCTGACTCAGTCGAGTAGTTGGGTTTGGTTCTGCTCTGAATTTAGGGGTTGGATTAGAATTTAGTCATTTTATTTATTTATTTACTTTTCGACTGCTTGTTCATCTCAGATGGCCCTTTCAACATTGTTTTGAAGCGAAGCAGGGCTGGTCCCACATGCATAAGGTCCCCCCGGAACATTGTGTCCTGATAAACCGTTCCGCTCTCTCCCTAAACAGGCATTTCATTCAAATTATGAGAAATTCTGAAAAATTCCGGGTTTAACAGTTGATTTCTTTTTTTTTTTTTGCCAAAGTTTGCGATTCAATCTGTGTTTCCTGCATCCCAGAAATCATATGGCTCTATTTCTGTAATCATTAGTGGTGGAGAAAAATATCAGTTCTTACATGCACTGCGATCTGGATGTGGACGATTCTGAATCGATTCAAAAATGTCCAACAATCAAAATTTCAAATAACATGAAGTAGACGGAACAAAAAGGGTGGAAACTAGAATAGCAGCACACCACGCACCCTGACAGTTTATGGGGAATACATAAAGAAACAAGAAAGAAACATGGCTGACCGCAAAATCCCTTTGGCTTCTACGAAGTTGACAGAAAGTGAACTCGACAAAAGCCGTGCTGTGTCACACTAAGGTAAAATCAAGATGCATCATAATCGTAAATGTTTGTTTTTGACACTTTTCCTCAGCATAACCATAGAACAACATAAGTTCTATCATCCTTTACCCCAGGATTCCACTGGATGCCTCTGTGTTTCATAACGGCTCTGCTGCGTGTTTGCATCGCCGTTCGCCAACACCTACCGGCTGTGTTCAGGCTGCGTATCAGATCGCAGCACAGCCGGATAGCTGGAGTCCCGAGAATACGAGATTTTGCAGTGATTACAGAATCAAATGCAACCGCGGCCTTTGAAAACCTCTGTTGACTTCAGACCCGGCTCTGTGGATAATGACGGTTTATTTAAGAAGTTAAGTGAAATACGATATGGCGTCAACATGGGAGTGTTTTATTCTGAAATTAACCGGATGTTTAAATGTTGTATCTGTGTCTGACTTCCTGCCCCGCTCAATCTGCTCTGTGCTGAATTGCTGCGTTGTGCTCGTTGTGCTCGGTCATCCGGCAAAAAGTCTTGCATATGTGCTGCGGAGGACTCCAGATCAGCGGAGCTGCAACGGAGTAGAAACACAACGCAGCCACAGCTGGTGGAAACGCACACATTGACTAGAATTGAAATGTATCCGCTCCGCCGCCCTTCCAGAGCGGAGACACACCGCACACACATCTGATGGAATTTAGGGGTTATTGTGAATTTGCACAATAATTGCAAGAAATAATTGAAAATTAAAAAAAAAATTTTTTTCTACTTCTAGAGAACATCCCTGGTAAACACAATCAACACATTATAAAGAATAATGTTCCTGATCATCAGACACATCTGTGGTCATAACGTGTATTTTAACCCACAGGGACTATCCACACTGAAGACGTAGTGAGGTGTTTCTGCAGGACAACAGCGTACATGCTCATAGCTGCAGAGAGCCGGGCAGGCAGCAGGTCCTGGCAGGGAGGAGACAGGGACAAGAGCTTGATTTATTGGGTTCATTTCCTTCTGAGTCAGGCTGCTTCCAACGCCCCCCGCCACCCCGCTACCCCGCCACCCACCCACCTAACAGCACAGGGACAGAGGGAGAAAGAGAAACAAAAGGTATGGAGTGAGCCAGTGAGGGAGGAAGGAGGTAAACAGAGAGAGCAGGGTTGTAAAGAAGGAAAAGTGAAGAGAGAGGCTGATAAGCAGAGACATGCAGGGTGCAAAGAGGCAGATAGAGCCTTACTGAAGGATGAATGTTTATAAGCACCAGCTCTCTATTTCTGTAACCACGCTACATTGTCACAGGTAAAATTACATGAAACGGTGATTATATGCATGGGTATATTTTGAATTTTACACTAAATTAATAATAATTCCAGTCTGTATGACCTCAATGCATGATGAAAAAAGCCTTGCTGGTTTGCAACAAACTTTAAGACTGAAGTTAGCAACAAGAAAATGACAAAGAGAAGAAGGAGAGGAGTGTGAAAAATGACAGCTAGGACAGAAAAAAGGAGCCAGAGGGCAAGAGAGTGAAGGAAATGGAAAGTGTAAAGAAAGGAGAGAAAATCTGCCGCGGCAGTCCTCTGAGCAGCCTGCGTGCGACCAACACCTCAATCATTCCTGACGCTTAACCCCTTCCTCGCTGGAGGAGGTCAACTGCTTACACTCGCCTTGTGAGCGCTCGAGTAAACACGAGCCAGCGGCGAGCCAGCGTCGCCTTTCACACACACAGACATCTTGTATAGAGATGCATGTGACAGTGGGGCTTCAGTTACCGGCTGCCACTGTAAATTAATCCCCAACAGAAACTAACAAATGAAAAGCTAATCCTCCCTCCATGACAGGGATACTGGAGCAGCTAAACACAATCCTCAAATTACTCCTCACAGCCGTTTTTTTCTCCCTGTTTCAGCCTTTTCTACTTCAGCCAGAGCTGCCTGCCAGGACTGTTCTTACGCTACAACAGCGCTCTGGAAATTTCTCACATTTGCTCTGTTTGAGTTAAGTGTCATGGCCGACATTTGACTTGAGATGTGTGTGTGTGTGTGTGTGTGTGTCTATTTTAAGCCTGTGTGTTCATGCTTTGGCATGTGCTCTTTTTTTTCCACCGTAAGGAGGACTCAGAAACAAAATGTTGTTCTGAGCCAAAAAGACACGCCCTGTGGCAACTGTTAGCAAACTAGCTGCATTGACTGGGTGGACTTGAAACGCCATACAAACATGTCTTACAAGTTGCACGTTCCCCTACAAATACACGCCTACACACAAACGGACAGGTGAAGGAACCTGCGTCTGACAGAGCTGACACACCCACCCATGCTCTGTGGATCACCCAAGAACTACAAACACCATCAGTATATCCTGTAGCATTGTGCTCCGGGGTCTTTAATTGTTTTCAAATGGCTGAAATTAATACTTGATGCAACGCTGAGCATGTTCTGAAACATTGTGCAGGGGGATAATAGGTTATAGAAAAACAACAAGAGCAGGCCTGGTTTCTCGTTTTTACACTGGGTTCTGATATCCAAAGACAGAGGACATGAGAGTGAGACAGGAAGGAGAGAACAATGCAGGAAGGGCGAGAGGAGCAGGAGAAATGGAGGAGGAGGAGGAGGAGGAGGAGGAGGAGGGGAGAAAGGATAAAAGGCAATGGGAGAACAGACAGAGAGAATAGCGTTGTCCTTGTCTTGTCTCAAGTCAAGGATCTCATTAACATGGGAGCCCGATCTCAACAACCCCCACCCACCACCACCACCACACTTTCCTTATGGCAGCCCCCACCTTGAACACAAACTCATTGATCACTGTTGCAGGACATATTGTGCCAGCTGAGACAACAGACAAACACAAACGCACTCATTCCAAAAGTCATCAGATGTACCGAGCACGGCGAACAGTCGTCACAGTGGGACACAGTTTGAAACGCCACCATCACATTTTCAGAAGAGTGTGCACAGAAACTAGCGCCCGACTGATATGGGATTTTCGGAGCCAATGGATCCAGATTAACTTTTTTTTTTTTTTTTTTTTTAAAGCAGCGCTGTGGCACCTTACTGAAAATTTTTAGGGAGCTCAAGCAGAAAGTTTAGGGGCCGCACCTTAAACAGACCTGCAATGCAAATTCCAACTTACTGCGTTCAGTAGAAATGGTTTTCTAATCACAAATTGTTACTTCCCACCTTAACATTTAAAGATTCGGATTATTTTTATGGTTTAAAGTCAGAGGTGAGTCTGTGGGCCAATTAAACAAACAACAAAAAAAAGTCTCTCGTTAGGCTGACCGTTGAGCGTTGATCAAAGTGACCAAATCTGTATTTTCCTGAATCATTTAGCCTCATAAATAAATTCCAGTTTTTAAAAGACACTTTAATTATAATTTGTGCTGTTAGATAATGACTTCAAAATCAGGACACCAATAAAAACAGACAATACAAATAAATCAAAAATATAAACACAGTGTTTGACACAGTGAACAGTTTAAATACAGCATGCAGCTTTTTATTCAGTGCAGATGTTTATCGATCTGGTAACATTACCGAGAAAGAAACTCTGGTAACTGTGTGCATAATATTACAGTACTGATGTGCACAGACACAAACAGCTGTTGAACTGAGTGACAGCTGATCCGGATGTTATCAGCTGTCATCTTCGGCACATAAAACTTTTAAAAAAATGAAATAAAATTTAGATGCTCGTCAATGTCACTTCACAGCCTCCCACTCCCGCAGCCCCATTGCTGTGCTCTTGCGAGCGTTCCCCCACTTTTTTGAGGGGAATCCGTCTGGGATCGAGGGGAACCGTTCTGAAGGACACCTCAAAAAAACTTCACCCCTCCTTCACTGACGGTTCTGGAGTTACGGCCCCAAACGGAAACCATCAAGAGCTCCACAGGCGCTCCCAGCTGTTTTTCTCCACATGCGCTCAAATAGCGTTGTTGGAGCGGCTGCGCCTACTGCGACACATCGCAGTGTGATCCCAGCCATAGGCCTAAAATGACGGACTCCCTCCCTCCTCGTTTTTCAGCATGAAAAAAAGAAGTCAGAATATGTGGAGGTCATACACGCTCGCAAAGTCGTAAAAATTACTTATTTTGCCTCAAAAAAATGGTGGCAACCATTTGGTCACAATCTGGGGCCGCAAATCAGTCAATAATGGCCGACAGTATCGGCAAACCGATATATCAGTCAGGCCCTGACATAAAAATGTATGCCTGGATGTTCAAGTGACAGGGCGAAGAATTAACATTACAAATCTAATATCCCTGTAGCCCCACTAGCCTTGAAATGAACTGGTCTACATTTCCTTGTAACATTTACAACAGCCTGAGGAAGGCCCTGCTTTGTGCCAACATGCCTCCCTTCAGCCAAGCATCACCCTCCATTAAAAACCGAGGGCCAGGGAGCACAAAGCTAAATCACTGCATCAAACGCAGCGGGCCTGGAAGTGCTCCAGCCGTCACTTCCACAGCTGCTCAACACATTTGCTCTTATTTGTGGGGTGGTGAGGCTAGCCATACGCAAGGCCTCACACAGCTACACTTCCCCGTGCCAAATGCCATTCACATCACAGTCGCTGGTGAGCTTGAGGTAACTGCTCCCTCCTGGGCTCTGACACTGCTGCTAATGCAGTTTCCATAGACTCATGGCTAGCAGTGTGTGATGGTGGCAGTTCTTCTGTGGGATGACAGCTGATTGTTGACTAGGGATGTTCATAATGACTAATGCCTTAGACAAGTGAAAGTAAGAAAATTAATCATAATTTTGTTTGTAAGGTTAAACATCCAAAAATATATTGCCTATATTATAAGCACCATTTAAAACTGTCAATCACATTCTTCAGTAACTAAATCATATTTCCAGTGCTGTTTATCTGAGAATTTCAGGTGGCCACCAGGGAGGGTGACATCATTCAACTGACCAGTCAATTAATCGTGCACATCCCTATCAATTACATTGTCAGTTTTGCTTAGTGATCAAATTTTTATCAATTACTTTATTGATTTCTGATCAATAACGGGGGAGCTGAGGTGGCTACAGCCTGTAGCTAGCATTAGCTGAAGAGACAGTCCAGTGATTTTGATAGGTTTTCAATATGGTGGGTTTCTGGGGACTCACTACTCACTGAGGACAGGTTCATTTGAGTGAGTCCCAGGAAAAATGTGTGGGTTCCCAATTGGGATGCACACAATAAGGACTTTTTTCCAATGACCAATAATTACCTGCTTCTCACGGGCAATACTAATAAGATAATTCGCATAACCTGTTAGTTATGCACACCTGACAGTAAAAGAAGGCAAGATGTAGAGAGCAAGATGGATGATTTAATATTCCACAGCTCTGACAGAACCAAGGGTAACTGGCCTTACTATTTGTCTTTGTCTCAGAACATTGTAAAAGTTGACTGCAAATCACAAAAATGCTCTCTTCCTCTGAATCTGTAAAAAAACATTCACACTGTCAACAACATGTCTGGGATTTTGCACAGCTTTACTCACGTGAAGCGGTTTGAGCGTGAGAACTGTTCCACCCGCCGAAAGTCGATGAGTCAAATCATAAATCATACAGTCAACAGATTTGTCAAGTCAACCTATGCGGTATGCGGCCCTTTTTTTTTTGGTGGTGGTGGGGCAGTGAGTGTGGTTTACAATAGCAGGATACAACAGACAGAAGCTTACAAAAATACACAGGTTTAACATGAGGAATTCTAATTAAGGGCATAGCTATAAATAAGCATTACTGTGTATAAGCTGGCAAATCTGCTGCCAAAATTTACTGATGAGAAGCTGAAACCAGGGGCCTGTGCAAAGAGGCAAGTTCAATGCAGCCGAGATCTCTTTTCCGCACCTCGCTCCACTAAAACTAACAAACGCAATCCAGCTTAGCTGTCACACAAAGGTGGTTATCAACTGTGAAAATAATCTGAGGGTTTTCCAATCAGCACATTAACACTTTCACATAATGAGGCCGTCTTTAAAGCATATGAGCAATCGCAAACAGGGACAAGCCTACTGACAGCAGAGTGACATTTTCTACAAATGCAAAGCAAAGTGTAACAGTCAAATTCTTCCAAAAGGTTAAACACATGAGGGCTGAAAGCATCACAGTTCAAGCTACAGGAAGGACAGCTGGTAAAATAATCACATGGTAAATGCACAAGGCTTTCACTGTCACTAGAAGTATAATAAAAAGAAATGCACATCCATGATGGCTGCAGGAATACAAAAAACCCTTACAGCATAGTTTAAAGCGCGAGAGAAACGCACACCAAATAGCTCCTGTTCGAATTTATCTGAACGAATTACGGGTCATTTTAAATTCGTTCGACCTTAATTTTCTTTTTCGAGTGACAGCCCTAATCCTAGCAACAAGCAATCCAGCATTATACAACTGAAAAACCTGGGGTTACCTTGTTAACTGCAAATCCTGTTTCATGGTACAAGCCTCAGAAGGTGGAGTGGTTGGTAAACAAGTTTTAGCTCTTGTTTCAACAGCTGTTTGTTTGTTTTCTGACGCAGGAGAAAGGAGCCGTTTCCTGGTTATAAGCCTCTGCTTAACTTTGCATTAAAGTGTCGGTCCATGAGAAGACACCACTAAACTGTCAGAGTTATTTGTTTTATTAAATTGAGCTTTTCTTGCTGAAGTACTCTTAAATCAACATGAACTTCCATTCTTTTCCACTAGCAGTGACATTAGCTTATAACTAATGCTTTATAATAAACAATGGTCCGTGCCAGCCTCCGCGCGATCCACGCATGCACGTTTGTTGATTCACAATCCCACCCACATCCACTGGATGGCGAGCCCGTGCAGTCTCAACCTTGGCCTGCATGCCGGAGCCTTGCAAATAAGGTTGGATGACGATTTTTAGATCACGCATACCAAAGCAAACCCCGTGGACACAGAGAAAGTATAAATTGGCCCTTAGCTGCTTCATTTTACTCAGAGCAGCGCGGGAGCAACAGCATGGCAGGTTGACACTTTATAATTTTGGGGCACAAGATCTTATTCACGACTAGTGCACCAAGCATCTATTTTGCATGTGACAAGCTAGACACAGACCTTACTGTGTGGACAGTTTGTAGTCATAATTATTTCATCATGAAACAAGGTTCAACACATATGTTTTGATCACTTGGCCAGACAAGATGTTATTTTTTTTTATGGGTTATCAAGTAAAAGAGATAACAGTAAATTGCATTAGCAAGCAAGATGCGGTCAGCTCCTTATGGCACTCCAGCATCGTTCTTTTTTCACATTGCTTTAAAACATGACCCCTTTTATTCCAACCGGATGTCACATATCCTCGATCAACACCCAACTAAACTCCTCCCACCGTGACAGTTACAACATTTGCCTGCGTTTAAGCTCATAAACTTCTTAAATAACGATGCATCAAGCCGTTTAAATGCGTAAACGCCGACTCCCTCACTAGTCAGCACCAGAAATACTAGGGTAGTAATTATTCAATTAACAATGTAGAACGCTGCACCTCAAAGTTATGCAGCCAGCCTCCACTGCTGGCGATTACCCCTCCCTCCTCCTACACACTCCAACAGGTGTAAAGTAAAACTTAAGTGGGACAAAGAGAGACGGGAGGTGGCTTGAAGGAAAACAAGCTCGATGTGGCAGTACTTTGACGAAGAAGAAAGTGATGACGAGGTTGTGTGTCGGCTGTGTGAGCAAAAGCTTGCATGTAACCACTCAATCAGAGCGATGAGGACGCGCATCCAGCTGAGGCGTATACGTTTGCCTCCAACCCACAGACACCGTGATGCTGACTGGTCATAGAAGATAACGCAACTCATCACTGAAATGACTGCCTGTGATCTGCTGCCACCATGCTTTGCTGAAGGCAAAAGCTTCCGCAGGTTAGGCTATAATGAGCCTGAACACACGGTACTGAGTCGCACAACGGTAATGTCCCGATTGGAGCTCCGCCTCATGTTTGCTAATGTGTGCAATCTTAATAATAAATGACACAAAGTGCCGCACATTACAGCAGCGTTTGAGTTAACCTCCTGGTGATGTTAATCGCCTTGAAGAATGCTAAGGCTAAATGGCTCCTAAATACACGCAAAATTTTCGTTTGAAAGGTTTAACCCTTATACAATAAATTGTGCTATATTCAGATGGTTTTCTGAGTGTTTTCTCGCTGATAGTCAACTAGTGTCAATTAAAATTTTTCGTGTAACTGTCAGGGTAATCTGTCGCCACCTGCATCAAAAGTCTTACCCTGCTGACATTTTCTTGTGACTGCCTGAGTGGTACTGAGCCAGTGCACCTCTCCACAGAAAATTAAAAAAAGCAAGAGGGCTGACATACTTTTTGCTGGGTAATATTAACGTCTTCCCGCACAGATAAAGGATAAATAAACAGTGGTAACCTCATTCCCTGTCTTCTTTTTTTTTTGGAATGTTCGGAATATATTAGCAGTATAGTTATATTTTCAAAAATCTTATTTTAACTTGTTTTTTGGATACAATATGCATACCAAGCCTCCAGCCATGGTGACAGGTTTAGACGGTTCAAAATAAATCAAGAAACTATTATAGGAGTGTACATCAGTGAGACAGCTTTGTCAAGTCATGCATTCAATTCACGATTATCCCGATAATAAAAACTCATAACGATTAAATTATTCTGATGTTTTTTTTATCCCAATACACGATATTATTGATTATTAGGGGTGCACGATATTGGATTTTTTGCTGATATCCGAAATGCTGAAATTTTTACAACTCATTTGGCTGATAACTGAACCCCATACTGATAAGATTTTTTTTCCCAACATCTAATTGCAGAAATCATCAAGTCTCTTCTGTAGTGAATTTAAATGCAGTTTTATTCTGCATACTCTTACTGTGTTGGCCCACCAGCAAATGCAGGCACAAAATACAAAGATTTAAATGATGTAATATTCATTCCTTGTGCAAAAGAAGAAAAATATTTGAACTTACATTATGTAAAACATGTCATTTTTTTATAACAATTGCTTTTAAACAAAACAAGTAAGATACATCTTACTTAAAACTGGATGATGCTCTCCCTGAGATGATCATTACTCACAACCAGGGCAAATTTGGTATGTTTCACAATTAATTGACGTTTGTCCATCATGTGAATCATGTGAAACATGGCGCTGACTCCTGTGTTTAATCAAGGAAACAGCAGCCTATTATTTTACCAAATATTATATCAGCGGATATCAGCGTGTTGGCCTATATCCAATAATTAATTTTAAAGCCAATATCGTCCGATACCGATAACATGCCGATAATGTCATGCATCCAACTGATTAATGTCCCATCCGTAGTTGCCAGATTTATCAGCCAAGCACAGCAGACATCTGGAAAAAACATTGCAAGAAATCCACCCAAATGGCAAGATACTACCAAGGTTCAGGTAGAAAGTATGTTTATTACACTTTGTGTAAACCAACCCTTTAAATAACTATATTCTTCACAGTTTTCCATTTCCTCTCCTGGCATGTACTGCTATAA
Organism: Naso annulatus; assembly: GCA_029783625.1. Lineage (NCBI taxonomy): Eukaryota > Metazoa > Chordata > Actinopteri > Acanthuriformes > Acanthuridae > Naso > Naso annulatus. The sequence continues at coordinate 4,596,522 of JAPZDX010000021.1, read as the reverse complement.
AGTCAAACATGAATTGGGTCTGTGGTAGCAGCACAGCGTGATGCAAAGCTGGTGCTAGCGGAGAGTGGAAGAAGTCTTTTCAACTTCAGGCAATAATAATGGGTCAACTGAGGCCAAGGCTCTGGCAAAATGGAAACTGCGTGTCAAGGAAATGGAGGCCAAAAAAAAGGATTTTCCCCTCCTCCTTAAAAAATAGATCAGTTCAAAATCTAAAACTTCAACAGTTGACAATAGAATCATTTCATGGCACCCACTAAGTCACTTTTTCCAGCATTCCTGCGGTAAAGCTCTGACCCTGCAAATGATTCCATCCGTCCAGCAAACACACAAAATCATCTCTTGTGACTACACAACATGATGTAGCAGCAACGGGGGATGGGAGGGCAGGAGGGAGAAAAAGATGAAGAGGCAGGTTGCTCCCGTGGCACATAATCGATGTTTGAGGGCATTTTGTATTCACAGTCCTGGCTGACGATACACGATGTCTTCACTTTGACCAAACACAAGCACAGTTAATGTGCATGATGTTAGAGACATGGGTGGGTGTCAAACCAATACCAGCAAAGTGGAATGAATTACTGCAGATAAATATATCCATTATGGTGTATTATAATAACAGTTGCCTAATGTATCAGCACCGCCACCACTTCCAGCAGAGCAAACATTAGCTGCAGGATGCGAGTCTGTTAAGAGGTCAGTGGGACGTTTTGGAGGGAAATCAACACAAGCACTCTACCTTGTCTGAACAGAAAATGGGACTGGGCGTGCATTTTGTTCACCAGTCACTTTTTTTCACACGTCCTCGACGTGACACTGCAAATCGCCATCGAGAACTCTGGTTCACCCCACTCCAGCTGTTGAAGAGAGGGCAACTGCAGGGCAGGGAGATAGCTCTTGCCTATTATGATGGGATGAACATCACACACACACACACACACACATAATATACCCACACATGGATGTACACACAAAAGCTCAGCATCAAGCCCATCCCACCTAATGGCCATAGCCTCATACTGCTAACGGGCGTTGAGGGAGGCAATGAGGTTTGCCATCTATATATCCATGACCTCTGGTTGACTTCGCTCCCCCATTCACTTCCCCCTTCATGACCTGGCAATGGTACCCTATTAGGGTGAGACGGGGGAGACAAAATAGGGTCTGGGATCCCATTTGAATAGAGCGCTCTGACACAAACACCAGCATGTTGAGTACACAAATCTCCCCGCAAATGGGGTCAAAGCTGGTTCCTCGCCATTTGTTTTGATTTTCCTCCCCCACCTTGCCGTCACTCACACTATCTCACACTCATAACTGCTAGCAATGATGCGGGGCAATATGGCAACGATGCATCCGTGGAGGCGCAGGAGAACGAAGGAGAGCGATCACGCAATGCCTGACTTTGTTTTTCATGTGCAGTTACTATCTCTTTGACGTATGTGCCACTCTCATGGGCACAGAGTAACATACATCAACAACACACCAACATTCACTCCCAAGACACTCATGATTGAGCAGCAATACGACTGCATCCTCTGGAGAGATATATAAAGGCGACATCAGTGGAAGAAGAGTAAACAGGCTGGCGTGAATGCCAGACACAAATGTCAACTTCCTCACTGCGACTGCAGCTTCTCCACGCCTGATCTCGTCCAAAGATGAGACTCATAGTCAAACAACAAAAACTCCAAATTCATGGCCCCAGGTTTGATTCATATTATTTGACGCATTACTTATTTTAGGGTGGCCTTGTTTTAAAAGCAAGTTTGCCTGCATTAACATTTGGGCTGTGCTAAAAACAAAAAAAATCGATGCAGCAATATATCGCAATATTTATTTTCGTGATATCTGTATCGCGTTGTGATGTGGCTCATATTGTGAAGTCCCTTCCAAAACCCAACCTTAAAGTTCAGTGACACAAAAAGAAATTATGTACTCTAGCTCATGTTTTCAATTTCACTGTGTCCAGTTAAAGTGCAAAAGTGCTCTTTAATTTCTTTTCTCATTCTGATATTATGGCAGCTACGTCAGTGCGTTCGGTAATTCGCCCATTCTGTTCAAATAAACTGTAAAGGAAATTTTGAATTAAATTATTTTGACTCAAATTGTCTGCTGAATTATCAATATAATGTGATGTATTCAGACTACTGAGATCGTACACAATTTGTTTATCAGCTCTGTTTTAACATTTTCTGTGAACTTTGTGGAATATCGAAATATGCATCATAGGGCTATCGTATCGTGAAGTCCTAGTTAAAATTCACTTTTTGCCACTGTTGAGTTTGAATGTAAACGATTTGGTCCAGCTTACTGGTGCAAAATGAAGCTAGATAAAATATTATTTCACTTATCTACTCAAACACTGTCTCCACACAAAGGTACGCATTGCTTTGTTTGTGTTCTCATTTGGCTCTGTGTGGTAGAGCAGCAGGCCAATCGGTAGCTGAGTCAAAGAGAAAGAGGTTGATCTCTGTGCGTCTTAAGGGGTGGGCCATCTGCAGCCAAGCAGGTCACTGTGTTAGGCAGACCCCATGTGACTCAAGTCTGCTCTCTAGGCTAATCCTACTTTGTATGTATGTGTATGTACCAGGAACTTCTGCTGCAGAACAGCCTTCTACTTCACACACACACAAACACACGGTCAAGATAAAGCCTGGAGCCAGTCAAAACAAGTGTTTAGGGAGTGCTAGTGTCTCTTAGATCTACTACATGCCTGATAACCTGTGTGACACATGACCCAATGGTGGGCCGCTAGGCTGGCAGACAGTTGTAACAGCTCTAATGGGTTTAGGCTGGTTGTTAGCATGCATGTTTGCATGTCTGTAAGCATCTGAAGTGAAGATTTGTGGCATGTGAACTGTGTGTATGGTCTCATGACAACATACTCTCAGTTTGTGGTCATGTCTGTGTATACCAGTCTGTGTCTCTTTTTTTGCGTGCAGTTATAAGGCTACATATATATATATATGTGTGTG
>JAPZDX010000021.1:4565361-4577108 GCA_029783625.1 Naso annulatus | reverse complement strand
GTGTTGCTTTAAGCAAAATGTCTTCCTAACTATCAGATGGATTACCATGATGTTTGCTAAACACATTCATGCTCCCCATAAGATGAACTTTTTTTCTATCGCCATCATCAATTCAAAAATTTCATTTTTCAAATAAACTTGCAAAGTCAATAACATTCCCATCAGGCTCCTGCAGTTGTAGCTCTGTTTTGTGTTTTGTGTTTAATGCGTGCTAAAAGGCTAAACTTAGGTGGTAAATATATATATAAAACATAATATAAATATATTATTTAAAAACAAAACAAAAGAGCATTTGGTAAATGTGCTCAGTACAAGTTAAATACAAATACAAGCTCAATAGTGCAGTCTTCGAGCTGAATCATTGTAGTCAGTGACTGAGTCAGTAGGTTTTAGCAGCAGCTCCTCTCACTGGCGACTGACTGAAAGCACCCAGTCAGCTCAGCTGTTCTACGGTGCATTGCTTCCTCGCTAAAAGCATGTGTAAAAAACCAAAAGAAAGGCAAAAATGATGATGTCATAACTTTGTCACAAATAATTAGCTGCTAAGAAGTTAACCTTAGAAATATTCCTAGTTTTGCACTTAACTGAACTTGAAAGTTTTTATAAATCACACTTTCACTGTTATTTCAATCTTTTTCTTATTGCACACTAGCAAAGCCTCATTACATGCCACTGAGCATTACCCTCCACCTAAATGTTGTATGAAAATGTGGCAAAAAAATCATAAATGCATCTTTGAGCTCCAACAGTCATGACAGGAACAAGTCACAGCCAGGCCACACAGAGGCGGCCACAGCGCTGCAGTGCCAGTGAACTTCCCTCTTTGAGGTCATCAGTCCAAGTAACTCAACTTAACCTCGCTGTGGCAGACGCTGCAGCCGTGAGTCCTTCCCCGACCCACAGAGTCACAACATCCCCTTTTACTGCAGCAGGGGCCTGGAAGTCATCACTGATACTGGCAACACACAGGGAGCTCTTAGGTCATCAATAATGACTCCATTTACTTAACACCGACCCAAACACCTGCTCATTTATCATGGCTGACACATGTCAGCCTGGTCCATTTCTCACAGAGGAGGCAGCCAGCTACTGCAGATCTCGATCAGGTCACCTCCGGCTCTGTGAGGGCTTTAGTTAGTAGCTTAATCCACAGAAAACACACAGAGCTGAGTGCAAATAGTTACACAGTCATGCTTGTGCCATTACTGACTTTTTATTGCAAAATCCTGGTTGCAGTCAGAGTGTGCATGGATGTTAGAAAACCAAAATACCTCAATTGTACTCACACATGACTGATTCTGGTTGCATTTGGCATGCAGTTTGTGCAGATTTCAACATTTCCTGGATTCTGTCCTATGAAAACACCAGTCTGTGCCACAGAGTGTAAAAGTCTTTTTAAACAGCAACATTATGCATGACAGTGCCTGTTTTTTATTACATTATTTTGGGAGAAAGCTACTGAACTGTCACACTCTGATTTCTACCCTATATGGAGGGGTGAGAAGTCACAGGAAAAACCTGAAAAAATGATTGAAGAAACACAATGATCGTAGCCGTGCACCAAAATAGGTGACGCAGGTGCATCAGAATAAGTTAGCACCTCCATTTGTTAACACTGTTTGTTAGCTTGTGGCTGGTGGTGACTGACATGGCATTAATGGTTGTGCTAATGCAAACAGTAACTTTGTGCTAACAATGAATTGGGCTTGATGTTAGGAAGACAGCCCACAAAGGTGCAAAAATAAAAATAATTGGTAATTCCCCTCAAATGCATCAAAACAGGTAATGAGTCTGTTTTTGAAAAAGGAAACAGAAAGAAAGTACTGATAATTAAGTTAAATTGCAGGAGGTAAAAGGTAAAAAGACGTCAAAAAAATACCTTTTCTAGTTAAGCACGGGTACCTGAAAACTCTACCTAAGTTAGTAACAAAGTATTTGCAGTTTCTTTTGAGACATTTCACTCAAAAGTACAAATGTCGGGTTCACGGTGGCACTGCAGGAAATGTCAGAGTGTCTGCAAAGTCGTAAGGATTCATCCTCTGGGGAGCCTGAATGTCTGCATTAAATTTTATAACAAACCATCAAAAATCAAAAGATATTTCATTCAGGAATGTGAACAAGTTGTGGACGAACTGACAGACAGACGGACGTCTTTCAGTCACAGGCTTAAAGCAATATTTTGCCACAAAACAATTTTTTTTTGTGTATCAGTTACTCACCCTTAAATGTCTTCAATTGAAGACTATATTTTTTCCCCTTCCAGCGTTATTCCATGGTTAACAGATGTTTTCCGAAAAAATGCAAGAAGTCACTTTGCTTGCAGTGTATGGAGATACAGTTTCAAAACATTAAGACCATCTACAAACGTCCATCCATAAACCACAAAATCTCTGTGTGGTATAATCGAAGTCTAATTTATCATGTCTTAGGCTCAATACTTTTCAAACACTTATTTCAGCCAAAAAGTGACTAAATTTAACATATCCGGCATAAGGCTGCCTGTTGCGTGCCCGGAGATAAATCCCGCCTCCCTGTTTTGGAAATATCCAGTTTACGAAATGATAAACAAGACTTGGATTTTAACACATGAAGCGTTTGAGGTTTTGGATGGTTTTGAAACTGTATCTCCATAGACTGCCAGCAAGAGATGGTGAAGTGAGAGGCTTGCATTTTTGGAAAAAAATCTGTTTACCATGGAATGATGCTGGAAGGACAAAAATATTATGATTATAAAAATATTATGTTATAGATGTCTTGAATCTGCAATTCAAGACATCTAAGGGTGACTAATTGATACAATAAAAATAGTTTTGCATTGAAATATCACTTTAGCTTACAATATTTGTATATGCGATCACTGTATCTACTGTATATACTCAGTGCATCTGTGATTTAAACTAACATATTTCTCTTACTAAGTAAACATACATCTTTTTTAAAGAACGGTGTGTGCAGTATGAAGCCCACCATACCATTTTTTTTTTTTTTTCAGTGCTGAGTTTAACTTCTTAAGCTAAATCTCTGAGGCCCCTTTGCAGAACAAGTAGAAGCAGCCTTCTGTGCCCTTCAGCTCGATGCTCACACAGAGTTGAAGATAGTGCTTCTCCTCAGGGATTTCTTCAAGAAACAGCCATAGTTCTTGTCTTCCAGTTGCCATGGCAGGCTGCCTCTTCTCTCTGTAGGCACAACGTCGATAATGTTGGCTTAGCTTGCTCCTCCACTCGGGTATAGTGTGTGTGTCAGATGGACAAGATTTTGATATTTGGGATTTAGAACTATACTGTAACAATTTGTTCTTGTGGGGATTTTCCCCAATTCCTCTTTCTGTTGTACTAAATACAGGGATGAGACTTGAAATGTTTCTTAGTGAGCAACAGGCGGAGGGGAGAGAAACACCCTGAGCAGGTCACCAGCACATCACAACAGTTATACAACACAAAGAATAAAGCACAGATCACATCCACACCCAGAGAGGTTACATGTCTCTGGAATAAGGAGACATGATGGGAAAACAATGGGTAAAAGAGGTAATAACTGATGACAAAATTAATACTGAATCTGGTGGAATGTATATAACTGGATTAGACAAGTATACAAACAATGATGAGCAAATAGAAATTGTGTTTTTAAGAGAAAAGAAAGACTAAACCACAAACATGAATAGTTAAATCTTAAATGTCTCCTCCTGAAGACAAAAACGCATGTCCTTTTTTCATACTCTGAGTTTTTTTCATAGATAAAGATATATATTTGATACTTTCATTATGAATTCATGGTTTTCTCCAGTTGAATTGATTTCTTAAGTGAAACATCTGCAGTCCTACCATTTGAGAGTAAAAACATCAAACCTCAGATTCTCCCACAAACCTGAGTCTGGACATTAATTCAATCTTTACACAGTGTCAGTACGAGTAAAACATGTCCGAGGGGTTGAAAGGATAGTTCGGTACTTTTGAAGTGAGGTTGTATGAGGTACTTATGCATAGTCAGTCTATGACCTTCTGCAGATGGTGGTCAGCAGTGTCACTTTTAGGAGAAGGTCGGGGAAATCACTGCAGCAGCGCTCAGCATTGTACTGTTGCAGACAGGGTCAGCAGAAAAACTGTTTTTAGCCACATATATAAATGCTTACTGAAAAAAAAATCAACATCCGTGCAATTGTACGCCAAATTTATTTATTTATTTATTTTTATTGCTTTGGTTTGCCGCCAGACAGCCATTTATTTTGGCACTACACCGCGTTCTGTATCACTCTGCAAATCAGCTGTTTGGCTCAGATGGTAGCCAAAATTTGGTGTACAACTGAACAGATATATATCTATATCTACACCCCCCCCCCCCCCAGGTAAGCATTTATACATGTGACTAAAAACATTTTTCTTCTGATCCCATCTGCAACAGGACAAGGTTATAATAGTTTTGGATTTTTCTTTATTTTTATTTTTATTTCGTTACTTTTCAGTTTCAGTTTCAATTATTTTTTAAAGCAAGTTTTATAGCTTTGGGTGGGGGTGAAGGAACATAGATCTTGAAAGATGGATTCAAAATCCACCCAAAACACCATAACAAAATCAAAAACTAGATATTTTCTCTATAATTTTAAATAGTTTTGTAAACACATAGCATAGTTTTAGTTATCTTTTTTCGAAAGCATTGTTTTTATTTTTATTAAAGTTTTTTTTTTTATCCTAGTTTTCGTAATTTCATTAGCTTTCATTAAAGTGACTACGAGGAACTTTTAAGTATTTAGGAAACAGTCTCATGAGTCCTCTGATGATTATAAATTTCTTGTAACAGCAAACAAGATCCTCAGCGAAGATTTTTTTTTTACAGTTACTATTAATGCCCATGATCAATTCTGAATCCCCACAAACTTAGATGAAATATTTTTTTTTCACTCACTCATTTCCACAACAGATGCAGATGTGTTGCTGGTGTTGTGCTGAGTTCTGCCTGCCTGGCATGCGCTACACAAGATCTTCATGACGGTAGGCGATTGTGTCACCACCGCTTTTGTCCATCTGCAGAAGATAACAAACTGTCTATGCGTAAGTACCTCATACAACCACACTTCAAAAACACTGAACTAGCCCTTTAAGGCAGACTTTTTTCATCTGAAGACGCACATTCCCTAATAGAATCAGTCAAATCGAGTTTGAACTTGCCCAAACATTTTGGAGATTTGCACAAGTATTTTAGTGGGCAGCTCTCTGTGTCCTGTGGAACGCACAAGATATGATAGTAGCAGTGTTTGCCCTCAGTCCCTCAATTACTCACACACGTCCAAAAAAGTCCTATTTTCACAAACAAAACAATATATATGAATAAATAAAAACTAAATTAAATATTTGTTGCTTCTTGACAAAAACTGTTACTACTTGTTTCCTTCTCCTCCTCTGGTGTCACTCTGCATGTGCTCACAGACAAAGCAGTAACACAGAGACATAGACAGCGCTTTATAAACAGTGCCAAAACCAGAGTAGACATGGTAAACTAACATGAAGCCACTTACGTACCAAAAGCAGTCTCCTTATGAATAGCATAATGAAGATATTTCTAGACGTCACCCAGTCCATGAGGGTTTATTTTGTAGAAGGATGATGTCTGTCTCTCCAGTAGAGTTCCACAGATTTGGAGAATCTACAGTATGACAAAGAGCACTGAAGCTGTTCTGGGGGTTCAATGTGAAAAACGATCTTACTCTGAGAAACTTGTGCTTTTTTCCCCCTTTAGCTTTTATCAGAGCAAACTCAGTCACCTACATAACTTACTTAAAGGCAACTCTGCCAAGTTTGAACCTTATCTTTATCTATAACAATAACGGATATGATATGAAACCCAATATTTTTTTCCCCCAATGTTCTCTGTGTCTCTGGGGCGCAGCTTCAAAATCTCTGGTACATGTGACATCACTGGTTCTAGGAAGAACTACAAACTGTTTACCCCTCGTACTCCATGTAACAAGCACCATGTTTGTTTTGAGAGGATTTTCTGGATCTGGTGGACCAAAATTTCTTTGTTATTAAAATTTATGCAATATTAAAATAAAATAATAAGAATAATTATTAATCCAAGGTGTCGGAAAACCTTAAAAACCCAGTAAGTAGTTTTTTTTGTGATGCAATGCATCCTGGTACATGTGAGCACTGCAAGAACAGATGAGTGAGCTGGACAACTCAGAAAACTCAGCGTACTCTGTCAATATGGCACAAACTGAGGAATTTATTGCTTCAGTTGAGTACAATTACCATCAACCTTGATGGGACATCCACATGAAAAGTGGTGGATTTTCCCTTTAAAAAAGAAAAAAGGCTTAATCAAGAGCAATGCAGCAAAAACAGCATTATACGCTTTCTTTGAATATTACTTCTTTCTTCTTGCTGCTCACGTTGACAAAGCTGACCGCCAACAGTTTGGTGGAAGATTCAGATTTTGTTTGTAAGTAGCCGTTCATGTTTGGTAAACTCACTTCTTTCTTAACGCAAACCTCCACTTTTTCAGTCTTCAGATCTAACCGATGCTGACTCAACTAACATCATTTGAGACAATTCAGACCTCAGACAGCTCCCTCTGCACACACATTAGGCTTTCATGGTGGCTGTACTGCACTAGAGGCCAATAAAAACGCACACGAAGCCAACTTTAAAAAGCTTGACTTAGAGATTGAACCTACTGCCAAAATAAAAAGAACATCTAATTGAAAAACAAATGTTGATATAGTGTCGATTTCCTCTTGCTGCTCTTTCTCCACTAAAACAATTTCATGATCACCATCTGCTGAATACACCAGCAATCTTCATTTAAGCTGACAACATTAAAACATAATTTACAAATGAGCTTTATTATGCCAGATAACTGAAGAGAATGGGCTTGCTGAGTACATAATTAGCTTCAGATTCCTCCAAAAACTGTGTAGCATTCTTAAGTGAAACCCCAGAAATCAATTAAAAGAACTGAGGATCTGTGCTGCAGCTGTTTACGGCGGGTTTGAGGCAGCCACATGCAGACATATCAGGATAGAAAACTAAACTGAGTAGCTGAGAGTCTCTTGTTGTCCTGCCTTTGTTTGTTGTGCCGCTCCTGCTGTCTTTCGCTCCATGGGAGAGCTGTGCAGGGCTTAAAGAGCACGCCTCTGATCATCAATAACAGAGGGCTCACAGCACCAAGCACAGAAAGGACCGAGGCAGCGGGACAACTTAATACCATTCAGCTACTAATTAACTAATTAACAGACGAAAGTCACTAAATCCGGAAGAACAAATAACTGATTACGCCTCTTTGTGTTTGTACAGAAAAGTGCTCATCGCTTATAAAATGAGGCGTAAAATCAAGCGTACAGTGAGTGTGAAATCTTGTGGCTCAACCTCATATTTGTCAATAAGATCGATTCTCTTATTACTGACAGCAACAAGAGACCATAAAGACTTGATTTACTGAGCTCTCTTTAACTTCTTTTTGTGTGGATGAGCCGGATGTGCTGTCGGTGGCGAGTCAAAGCCCGTAAGGTCAATCACTTGAAGCTGTAAAAATAAGATGTAACCCACATTCATAAGGATCATAAGTAGAGGAAGACAGGGGGAATAGGGAAAAGATATAGAGCAGGGGAGCTTCAGTGGAAAGAAATGGACTCCATTTTTGTAAGTCCTCCTCTCCAGCTGTCAGCCCGCTCCCTGTCCCATGGGGGGTTGCCACGGTGACAGGAGGCCACATGTCTTGGGGGCGTCGTTTTGGTCAAAGGACCCCATTGTTCTTGTGTTAAGCTGTCTTCACTCTGCCCGTCTGCCGGGGACAGGGGCTTCAGCTTTACACCCCTCACACACACGCGCGTACTCTCCCGCTCTCTCAGACACAAAACACACCCCACACCCACATGCATAGAGGTGCAGCAGTTTGGCTGTACACTCACAATAAAAACAGCCAAATGACAGACACTCCCACTTACAAGTTTTAAAATCAGACAGGAAAAGAGACGCAGTTGTAACAGGGGCGCATGAGCTTGTGAAGAAAAAGAGGCAAACATGCACAAGTCTGGTGTTTTCCAGCAGCAACACCCTAAAAACTTTCCTTTGGCGGAAACGAATGTGCATCTACTGCATTATTTCCCCTCATTAGGATAACATCAGGTCCTGCCAGTTCATTTCACTAATCATTCTTGACTGGCTGATTTACGGCTGAAGACTGCAGCTCCTCCGGCCCACCACCAGATGGCAGAGTTGCCCCACAGCGTCAATCCAGAACTGTGAGCAGCTATATGATTCTATCCATTTGTCTTCCACTGGGAATACAGGAGAGACCTTGGCACGCGCTGGGAGCCAGAAGCCTCTGGTGTCCTTCAGCCAAGTAACTCTGACTGGATGTAAAAGGAGGGAGTCAATTACTCAGTGATGGATAGATTACAGTCATGCATCATTCCGGGAGCCAATTTTCCTATGTGAACTGAATTTGAAACTCAATTTGTAACTGCTCTCTCTGTTGCTCTCTGACAGATGGATGGAGCCAGTTGAGGGGAGCGGATCTGAATCCGTGACTGGTGGAATCCGAGGTTACAGGTCAATTTACTTTCAGACATTTGGCTTTGTGCAAAATTCAGTTATTCAGTTATAGCAAAAGGTCCTGGTTTATGCAAAGGCACTGGGACTGAATTGACCACACAACTGGAACATGACATATGTGAAGAAAGTGGCTTTTTAATTATGCGGATGAATTTGTTTTAAACGAGTTCAAACCATCTGATTACATGAACACCATTTGATCTGAAGAGGTCTTTACATACAACCAAAGGATGTAATCAAAACTGATGGTACATTTTAAGAGGCCTGAAGAGAACGCATTCATTTGTATGGGGGAGGGAATCGCCAGAGGCCCCACGACATAATATTATCACGATACTTAAGTCATGATACGATATTATCACAATATTGCAATATGTTGAGTATTGCAATATTATGTTTTTTGTTTTTTTTTACTTTTTCATCTGTTAATCATTTTTCCAAGAGTAAAACTTCATCAAGATCATCTGTTCCTTTCAGTAAGATGAAGATTTCAGTCTACTCATCTTTTTAATTGCATTTTTTATAACCTCATCCGACATTTAGCACCATCTAGTGGACTGAAAAATCTACAGATTTTTATAATTCTATAACCCAAAAAGATGAGTTTGTACATGCAACATTTATTAAGAATTTATTTTATAAAATAGATACCTAGTGTTTATAAACTGATACAATATTGTTGCGCAAAATATCGCAATATTACACTGTATCAATTTTTTTCCCCCCACCCCTACTAATTTGATGCAAGGTGTTAATCAATGCAAATCAGATTGGCTATTTCTATCAACTTTTGACAGTATATTAAAAAGATGCATTAAATGTTTAGAAAATGCAATGAGCCAGGGACCTCTTTTGGACAATTATCTGTATACAACAGTTAGGATCTCACACAGTCATACATAAAACCAGCAACCCCAAATAAACAGAACTGTTGGATCCTATTAAGACTACTTTACCGAATGCTCAGGCCCCCCCCCCCCAGCCCCCCAGCACCTCCAAGCCTTGCCTGACAGATGGTGAATGCAGTGTAGCCGTCTTCATCTATCCACAAAGATATTGACTCGGAGATGCTTGATCCAGTGACTTTGGAGAGTGACACCGAGGATGCACTGTGATTACCAGCTGAGTGGTTGGGTATTGATTAGGAGGTGGTCAGCGGAGATGATTGGGCTCTCGGTGTATTGACTGGCTTGGTTAGCCAAGGGAAACATGCTTCAAATTACCAGTCAGCTCTAATAATTCATTGAAATCAAAAGCATTAATGTTTGAGCTGATATAAAGGATCAGCCTCTCCTTTGGAAAATTATTTCATTTAATTAGAAAAAATTAAGGTACACGTATGAAAGCGAAATGAATGCTTAATTAATTAAGCTGTATACAATCTCCCATGTAATCATTCAAAAGTCTCATGAAGCTTTTTCTTGTGTCTCCTCTGTGAGTGAGGGTTGAAGTGGTAGAGCAGCACTGAGCCGTTGGCCCCTGGTCTTCCTTCGGGACTCTTTTCTTGAGTCAGGGGACGTCCAAGACAGCCAGGCGAGACCTGCATTGTTGCTGCTGTGCTCTGCCATGCTCTGGTTCCTCAGGCTGCGCCGCACTGAGCGCTGACCTCTAGTGGCAACAGGTTTAAACACATCCTCAAAATTAAAGTCATCCTGCCATGGGGCGAGGTCCACATCAGCTGTGCCCCCATCTCCCTGTCCATTACAGCATGACCTGACGTCTTCCTGCTGGCTAACTGCTTGGACTTCCTGTTCCGTCACCGTCACTGCGAGGCTGGACTGGTGCTCCTCGACCTGGTTCTCTTGCTCTTGTGGGACTGAGCTGTTCACAGAGCTCTTCCTGCCCCGCTTGGCTTTTCTCTGTGCTGGCTCTGATGGCAGACTCACAGTGTTCTTTGATTCCTCATCTGAAGGTTGGCAGCGTGAGGCGGGTGCATTCAGACTGACGTGACATTCTAATTTTGTCTCAGAGTCTGAACTGTGCGCATTTGCAGAAGTGACGGCATGAAGTTCAGTGTCAGCTTCTCCCTCTGCAGGTGTAGTGTGGGTCAGTGAGGTTTCTCCTGATGCCTCATGGTTTGCAGTGGTTTGGTCTTCACAGTGTTCCTCCATCTTTCCTCTCATCTGATCCAGAGTCTCCTCAATGAGCACCATATTGTCAGGAACACTGACCTTCCTCTTCTTCAGCCCTCTCCCTCTCCCTCTGACCGTCGGCCCCGACAGCCTCCTGCCTTTCCCTGTGGTGTTTTCTTCACTGGAGCTGTGAGATGTGACGGGATCTTCTGACAGATTTACCAAGTCATCTGTGACAGCAGGGTTACTTATTTCTTGAGTATCAGTAGTTATCTCAGGATTCAAGTGGGACTCACGAGCTGGGGCTGTTGGAAGAAATGAAGACGAAAAGAATCAACTGATTGCGCCTGCCCATCACAAGGTTCAAAGTTTTAGGAAGTAAAAATATATTCACTGACTGACAACCATGCACTGAGTGGTCATATGTTAAAGAATAAATGTAAAAGTAAAAAATAAAAATAAGTGCTTCTTTCCCCATCAAACTACACAGAAGCAAAATCTAATTATTACTTCAGTACTACTTAGTTATTTCCTGCCTGCACGTTTTACCTGTGCAGCTTGTAGGGGGGGTCTGCTGTGCAGCTGGAGACGGACTGATGAAGGACAGCCTCTCGGTGATGGGACTCAGAGTCGGGTTCTTGGAGGCGTAAGCGCGAGAACCGTACAAGGAGCGGTCCACTTCCCTGTTCCACCGACGTGTTGCTGTGGAGGTCATCTGTGGAAAGACATTGTGCATTGTTACTAGGGATGCCAGCAACTAGTCGATAAAACGTGTGAATGCTCACTCCCTACCTAGTCGGCACTGGAAATACTGGTCAGTTAGTAATTATTTAATTAAAAATGCACCACACTGGTTAACTGTTGCGTCTCAATGCAGCCAGCCTTTACCGCAGGCAATTATCCCTCCCTGCTCCTGCACACTCCAGCAGGTGGAAAAGTAAAACTTAAGTGGGACAAAGAGAGATGGTGGCTCGAAGGAAAATCAGCTCGGTTTGATGAAGAAAGCGATAACAAGATCGTGTGTCGACTGTGTAAGCAAAAGCTCGCATACAACCACTCGACCAGTGTGATGAGGAACAACATTCAGCTAAAGCATCAAGACGTAAACCTACAAGGAGAGCGA
>JAPZDX010000021.1:4523847-4534109 GCA_029783625.1 Naso annulatus | reverse complement strand
GTGTAGCAGTACACTTGGTACACACTCGGTTATGATACTTGTGGTGCTTTGAGTCGGGAGGAGGGGCCCAGTTTGAATGTTGTGTTTACAAATGACAACAACTGAACGCTCCTGATTCCACCTTTAAGCTCATTGTCGAACACATTATATCTCCTTTGTTTAATTAATGCAAAAACTAAAGTGTGGTGTGACACTAGGTTTAAGTAACTGGCAATTTCTTGGCTGGGAAAAATGACTTTCCGGAATTTAAAACTTGGTTTTATCTGAATTAAACAAACAAGACATACTGTGTAAGAGGAGTAATTGATAACTTTGTGGCCTTAGGTAGGAGTAGGTAAGTTATATAACTCCCCTTACACGAACATGCAATCCAGCTCTTCTAGAAAATGGACAAAGTTGACCTTCTGGAAGTCTTCTCTTTCTGCAACATTTGAATTCAATATTCCATTTCCTCACTATGCTATAAGATAAGGCAATGTCCTTTGTGTTGCTTAACGTCCTCGTCGATCTCCTTATATGAGCCTTTGAGACAGAGGTAGCGGATGACTGCAAGAAGGCCGATATTGTCCATTTTCTCAGACAGATCTGACTAACCTTTTTCAATGACGTGAAGCAGAAAAACCACAGAAGTTATTAACTTCAAACTTCCTGTATAATCACTCAAATAGTTGAATTGCACATGCTTCATGAACGTGAGCTGTAAAACTCATCTCCTTCGACATCAGGCCATGAACTTCAGTCACCCCTCTATCATATTTTTTGCAGAGATTTTTCACCTTTGTTCCCCCTGCTTGCACTTGTCACGCTTCATATTTAACAGACAGCCATGAGAGTGGTATCGATCTTCTCAGCGCCAACCAATATTATTTCTCAAATGTTAAACTATTCCTTTAAAAGATAAATTGAGCAAAGGGACAGCCACATAAGCCCAATACTTGAACAAAATAATAATAAACGCTACGCTGAGGAGCCAAAAAGCTCATTGGAAATCGTTAGAGGTTAAGCACTTTGCTTAAGTCTGTTTGCATGAATTCAATGAAGTGGAACAATACCTTTCACTGGCTCACGGCTGCTTCCCGCCTGCAGCCAGCAACTTGTCAGCACGGCAGCCATCAGTCTGTCTGTCTGTCCCTTCGTCCATCAACACTGTGTGTGTGTGTGTGTGAGTATTTCTTTTTGTGTTGTCATGTTTTACAGTGCTCTTCCTCTGTATAAATCCACAGTAGCCACGGGTCAGTCTCTGGGCATCGGCAGGAGTGAGGGGTTTACGGGGTTTATGGGTGCATCACAAACACACTGAAGTCCAGAAAGGTTGGCATTCAGGGGACTGTTAGTATGTGTGTATGCGTGGGAGGGGAAGTTTCCTTCTTGGCAGTGCAAGTTAGCACCCTCATCAAACACACGAGATATAAAGCACTTATTGAGACATCCACAGCGGTCGTAACAGTGAGGGTTCAACTACATTCTCCATGCCTAATTTCGTCACGACAACTTCAATTTGGAATTAAGTGTGCAGTTATTGTTCCGCTGCTGAGCGCTGAATGCAAATGGCCTTTTCTTTTTCTGAAGAGATGAACTGTCGTCCAAAAGAGCTCCAACAGAACACAAATCTGCTATGAAAGTCTTGTGGAGTGCACTTTAAGCATGTTGGATTTGAAGGTGCTTTTGAAGGTCACCGTGCAGGGCTGAGCGACGAAAGACATTGCTTGCCCTCCCATCATCACTCGCAGAGGGCAGCCATTAGTCACTTGATGCCTGCTTGAACACTGCTGTAGTCCGTAAGACATTGAAAAAGAACAAGCATTTTTAAATTCAAACCAACCATTACAAGAAACTAAAGTGGAAGAGATCGAGGACTTTCTCCGGGGTAAACACAACACAGGGGAAAAAAAAAAAACAAATTGAGCAGAGAAAGTCTTGAGAGATTGTCCTTCATCCAAAAAACCCCCCCCGTGCGTCTTTCACTCCAATTCACTTCATTTTCCATTTAATTTCCTATCTCTTTGTCTCTCGCTCTCACTCCTCTCCTATCGGTCCCACGCAGAGCTCCAGCTACAGGGACATGATTGTCGTCTTGCTTCGAGATTAATTAGTCTTTTTATACTGCTCTCACACTCTTGGCTCACAAAATACAAAAAGGGAAGACGCGCTTCCAGTTTTTAAGTGCAGTAAGCTGAAAAGTCTCAAAGGAACAGAAGGACAGAGAATCAGTTCATGTTTCCAGTCAGTTGCGTTTTGCCCTTCATCAACTGGTCTCAGCACAGGGGCTAAAAGCCTCACTTGGTCCACTCAACATAAAAGAATGTGCCCTTCAGAAAACAGGTAACGCCATTTGTTTAGTTTCCATGCTTGAGGTGTTCTCCTCTGCGTTCAGCCTTTTTAAATACACAATTTACACAAGTGGCGATTGCACAGTGGAAGAAGAAAAAGCCACAATCATGTCTGCATGTTGCCCAGAACACAATAATAATTGGAGTCCATGTTGGCGAACACGGTGTATGAGTGTGTATATTTAACATGCTGTGTGCTATAAATGTCTACAGTGAGCCAAACAGGCATTGGCAGAGCGAGAGAAAGAGAGAGCATGGGGAATTGACAGCGTGTCACTGAAAGAGAGGCGGCATCCTCAAAAGGAGGGAGGTAGGTTGGTTGTTTTGTTTTTCCAACTCAGGGAATGGAGACGGAGGAGGACAGGCCTAGACGGATGACTCCTCTGGGTTGGCATCAGGCAGCACACTTCTCTGCTGCAGAGTGCGCCTCAGCTCTTCCTTGAAGGGGCTGGAGTAATCGTTCCCGCCCATGCCCAGGCCTCCCAGCCCGCCGCCCCCAGCGCCAGCCCCGCTAGCCCTTTCCTCCCCTGCTGTGCTCAGATTGAGGCGGATGTAGCCGTTGCTACCGGAGCCTCGGATATTGGTGAGGCTGAGACGACTGGGGGAGTGGATGGGCTGGCCGGGAATGGCGCTTGGTGACGCCGTGCTGCTGACGCTGCTGGGGCCCAGGGCGTGACCGGGAACGATCTTCAGCGAGCCGTCTGAGTAGTAGTAGTTGGCGCCTGTCTCCCAGAAACGGTCTTCGTCGCTGGGCATCTTGCTGGGCACAAAGGTGGGTGGCTCCTTGGGCAGAGTGATGGGGTACACCAAGGTGCTCTCAAGAGGCTTCATGTCAGCTCCCTTGCCCAGTGCCAGCTTCAGCCTCCTGCGAAGGTAAAGAGCTGCTACAAGGAGCAGCAGGCACGCTGCTCCCAGAGTGATGACCAAGACCCAAAAGAGCCCCATGCTGCTGTCTGGAGCCCGGGCCTCCATGAAGACCGGTGCACTGGCTACTACGGCCACCTGGTAGCGCTCTGTCTGAAACTTGACCCCCTGCTCCTCAGAGTAGCAGATGTAGCGGCCTGCTTGCATTTGGCCCGCTTCAGGAATGACGAGGGCCTTGAGGGTCTGGTCGAAGCGAGGCCCTCCTGCATCGGGGTCACCCAGCTGAAGCTCACGGTCATTGAGAACCCAACAGGGCTGAGCCAGGTTGGAGACCAGCTGGCAAGGCAGCACCATGTCAGACCCCACCACCACTGTTACGTTCCTAAGACGGGAGTGCTCTGCAGAGGAAGAGGAGAAGAGTAAGAGCAGGAATGAGGAGGAAGAGGAGCGAGAAAAGAGGGTTATAACACCATCCATATGAATTCCAATTTATATTCCACAGCAGACAGCTCTCAGCCTAATTCAATTTATTCAGCTCAGTCCAAATGTATTCACACACGTCCAACTCGAGTCCATTCTCATTCATGGCTTCAGACTTGCTCCTGCAGTGGCAGTAAATTGACACAAGGGGTCACTAGTGAGGAGATGTTGCACACTCACCAGGGCTGGGGATGGAGACGGGCTTATCAAACTTGGCTTTTCCCCGGCTGAATCTTTCCAGCATGAGGTCCTGTGACAGGGAGGAGGTGGACCTGGAGGGGGTGAAACGCAGAGCGGAAAATTAATTAACAGTCTCTCACTTGAACTGAGGAACACTGAGTACAACAGACAACAGTGGATGTATGTGCAATCTGTTGTGTACAACTACTTATAATACTTAAAATAACCAGAATCTATACAAAAAACATCAAAACAAATTTCAATTTTTGCAAGATAGCTACAACATTAAAGCTACTGACAACCTGTAAATGTCTTTACGTAAAAAAAATGCAATATATCAGCCTTTTATTGTTAAATAGAGTCAGTGTTTTTCAAATCTGATATGCAGAAGTCCCCCCCTGACAAACTGTCAATATATTATTGAAATTTGGTTGGGCTTGTTTTACAAGGTTGACCAGGGAAATTACAGCATGCAAATCAGGAGGATGTTATGCAACATCTTCAGGCCGAAAAAAATCTGCAGTGAAACCCACTTCACTCTCGAGGAGCTGCTTATATCTAGCCAAAAGACTGTCATTAGAATTGGTGTCAATGAAAAGTACAAGGAGCACATAATATCTAAGTAGTGTGTATGAGACTTTTTTTAAGCACTCGAAATACCAATGTTTGTGTCTAGTGGTGTCTGACGTCTAGTATACACAGTAGTATGAATGCATATGTGCACATAGGTGCTTGTCTCACCCGCGGTGGAGGTCGATGCGGACACAGGCCCGACCCTCACTGTCCCAAGCGCAGTAGGGGTCCCGTGAGAGCAGACAGTCTGGCTGAGACTGATAGCGGCTGCAGTTGGCCAAGGGCAGCTGGAGAACTTCCAGACGAGAGCCGATGTACACGTACTTCTACAGAGGAACGGAGAGAGAAGAAGGGAGAGAGTAGAAGACAAAGAACAGGTCCAGTCGCCGCCCAGAGACAGAAACCAGAGAGAGATGAAAAACCAGAGAGAACATAAACAGAGGGAGAGAGGGAGAGTGACTCAGTTAGGGGTAGGAGGAGATAATGGGATAATCACTCTCAATTACAATAACATTCACCCCCCTGACCCTCGTCCAATCCAATCTGTGTTGCGTTCTTTTCGCAAAAGCTGTTCTAAAATGTCTGGTCGCAGCTAAGCCAGCATTAATGAGATAAGCAGTGGGCTTTAGGGCCGGGAACGCCCCGTCAAAAGTGCATCGATTGGCGGACATGCCATTGTAGAGCTATGGGGACATGGCCGGTGTCAACACACAGGCTCATCTGACATGGCAGGGAGTTTGAGAAAACAACAGGGGCAGGGGTTCAACTCCCTGCTGCGGTGAAGGATTGTAATTACTGTTATTGTGAAGAGGGTTTTAGATTCATGAGGCGACACTTGATCTGAAAAAGGGCAGTGATGATAAAAACATCTGCTGAGTGGCATCGGGCCAATGGCACCGTGCTGACTGCCTGTCTCGTGTCAATGGATCTATGATTGTAAGTGTCTGGCAAAAAGAGTATAAACAGATCAACAGAAGACAAAGTCCTGCTGTTATCGCTGAATACCAATGAATAAATGTTGCAGCAGCAAAGCACACTAATGGAACCAAAACTATACTTTCAAGGGATGTAATCAGATGGCGCACAGAACATTGCTGGATGTTCTGGCCAGGCAGGAGATTACCAAAACAACAAAGAAACTTTGAACAACTCTTCCCCTGAGAGACCATTAAGATGTCTCATCTCTCGAAAAGACAGACAACAATAAAAGTAGGAGTCCATGATGACAAAATACACATGGCTGGGCTTTTCCATACTGAGTGGGAGCAGCTGGAGGCTCAAACTCAAAAAACAAAAAAGACAACTAACGACTTTCTTCTTATTAAATTCCCTTCTGCCTTATTTTGTTGTGTTGAGGCTTGTCTCTCGCTTTTTCTCAACAAAAACGTATCCAGACAGAGATGATCCAACTGAACGCAATTCCGTGTGCACTCCCCCTTGCAAAACAAATTCCTCAAATTAGTGTCATAGTCAAGACCACAATAACCGAGACCAAGACTTGACTGACACCAAAGTGTACTGAGACCGAGACAGGACCAAGACTTTAAGGGGTCGAGGCCGAGTCGAGAACGAGTCCAAAGTAAAGTGAGACCGAGTCAAGAACAAGACCATTAAAAATATTCCTCTGATTTCAAGACGACGATAGAGGTTTCATGTTTTTCCAGCATCTCAGTACGCACTGCCTCGCAGATCCTGCACTTTGCCAAATGTTTTCTCTTGTATGTTGTTTTGCATGTGAATTATCTGTGATTACAGTATCCAAACTTAGAGGAATCATAAAGTCAAACTACATATGACTTCATGTTGTTGGCTAAATTTGAAGAAGGAAGTTTCACATCCAAACACAGTCAGTATGTTTACATGACATAAGAGGAAACTGATTGATTATGTTAGTCCGGCTAAAATCAGACTTTTAAAATGCAAGTAAACATGTTAGTCTGACTTAAATCTTACTAAAGTGACTTTCTCAAAATCAAACTAACACATCAAGATAACAGATTGGAAGTCGAATTACTCCTGCGTGTATACGCTTCAGTCGGACTCGGACTGGCCCAAGCAATCTGCGCATGATCGATAGTCCCCACAGAGTCTTTGACCTGGATCTCAAACAGCATAAATTTGTAGGGGAAAGCCAGCACGAAACAAAAATCCTGTAAGCACGAGGGGGAAGGAAGCGTTAAATTTGTACCATGGTAAAGCGGAAATATGAAGTCTAACTGTAAAGTTGTCCATGTTTTCATTGTTCGACGAGGATTTGGCTAGCCGCTTGCTAACTTGTTTGTAGCTTGTTTGGCTTGCCAGAAGAAGGTAACGTAGCAAACAGCTGAACGAGGCATATCGCCGCCTACTGAAGTGGAGTTGGACGATAAATCGATTCTTCGTCAGTACATGTATACTGGGACAAGGACAGTAGTCCAATTAAAGGACTTAATGGAGCTATAACCGTAGCTCGACCTCGAGTGATTACATTACAAATAAATTCATTGTGGTCTTGAGCGGTCTGGATCAAAAATCCTGAGTCCACCATGTCCGAGACCGAGATGAGCCCGAGTCAAAATGCGTCCAATTCCCAGACAAGACCGTGACCGACCGTTCTCAAGCACTACAACAGTACCTTAAATCAACTGATGGACAACGTATGCTCCTTTCCTTACCTTTGAGTGGGAGATGGTCAGGCTGTCCACTGGCTGAGGCGTCTCAAACAGCTGGATCTCCTCTATCACGTGGGCCTCGGTGCCCAGGATCACCACCCTCTGCAGCCAGCCCTCCGCTGTCGTACACAAGACGGGAGGAGGAGAGAGGAGTCAGCTCACTATGCTTCTGCTGTGTTCAGGCAAACTTTCAATTTAAGTTTAGTTCAGCGCAATAGATTTTCTTTTTCCCCTTAGAGCAATTTTTTATGGCATGCATAAAAACAGAACAGATAGCTTCAGCACTTCAGAGTCCCAGTGCAGAATACCCAATAACACCTTTGACAGCAGACCAACTCATTTAAATTTCATTTATTGATATTAAAAATACACATACACACACACACACACACACACCTGCTGCTGCACACTGGTTCACTTGAATAATAAAGATATGACATCATAAATTTCCTGGTGCACCTGTGACTGCCTATCAGGTAATTTAAATATTAATGATCTGTAAACAAACACTGCTGAGACTGCACAGTATTTTACTCAAATATTAAAGATATACTAATCAATTCACGGAAACACACCTGTGACGGCGTGAAACCTCATTAAAATATTAATACTGAGTCACTATAATATGCATACACACTCCTTTGATGCCAAAACAATTGATTGAAATATTAAAACACAAGCTGAAAATCATCACTTGTGCTACCGATCACATTCTTCAGCTGCTGTTCATGAACTATAATGAAAGCAAAAAAACACACTGACTGTGCTCCTTGTTTGCTGTCATTTAACTTTGACTTGCCACAGAAGGAAAAATGCTGCTTAAACTAGAGAGCCCTCAAAATGGAAGTGCCTGAGAATAATCATTACCATTTTTTTTTTTTACTGTTTTTGTGATATAGAGTGTATGTTGTGAGAACAGACAAGAAGGAAGTACTCTGCACAAAAAAAGATGAGCACATACATGATCACAACACATGCACAAAGCTGCAGTGTCGTCAGGTTGTCTGCAACTTTCATCAACTTCGATTTGTGAAGCTGCAATGCCAGCTGCATTGAAATTTCATGCTACTCTGCAACTATGAGAGACAGAAAATGAAAAAGAAAACAACTTTTCCTGCCAGAATGCACAGCTGCATTACTGAGCAGAGACCAGCACAGTGAGAAACTTTCCAAAGGTGAATTTAGACGAGGCGAGATGCTGTTCCTGGCCTTTCAAGACCTCGAGTAATGTTAATATTATCAGAGACATTTGAAGACGTTTTCAAGCGCTGTGTGGGGAGCTGACGCTGGAGGAGGAGGAAGAGGAGATCCTGCGCTCCTTTCATGTAGGGCACTGTGAACAAGTTTAGATCCCCTGTGATGAAAGGCGTTTCAGGCACAGCTGGTGGGGTGACCTTGATGTGTGTATGTGTGTGTGTGTGTGTGTGTGTGTGTGTGTGTGTGTAAATGGATGGAAGAGTGTAACGTGCTGACATGTGCTTTCTTGTGTGGTTCTCTTGATTAAGAGACTGTCACAGATAATATGAAAAGCTAACCTGGTAGCCAATGGGAGGCATGAGAGAAGGAAATACATGTACACACACACGCACACACGCACGCACACACACACACACAAAAATAGGGGCATAGCAAGCAGCAGGCATATCATCACTCTCGCCTCTTGCGGCGTCAGGGACCAGTGTCGCCTAATCCCTCAATCCCATAGCCTGGTTTTTCTGAAAAACAGCCTCGACAAGCGCTCCCTCTCTCTCTTTTCACATCAGCTGTCGCTATGCTGCAGCTAATACCTAATCAAGCCCGCAGCCCAATTGGCACTATGAGCACACGTCTGCCAAGGGCCCTGTTGAGTTTGTGCTGTGAAGCACGACAAGCGGGGATGACTGCACTTGGCTCAGGGAGTGTGAGCGTGTGTCTGTGTATGTGTGTGTGTGTGTGTGTGTGTGTGTATATATCAATTTGTGAGTGTTATTCATGTGTGTGTGACCATGTGTGTGCTGGTGTGTCCATGTGTGTGGCCAGGTCGGCCTACATTCTTGCCAGCAGAGAAGCCCTGGGTCCGCTGTTGTCACACCGTCAGTTGCCACAGTCACTCTGCCGCCGCAGTGATCTGAATGGTAAGTAGTCGACTCTCTCTCCATTCATGAGATGGGCTGCATTCAAATTCACATTCCCTGGAATCCACTGTCAGATCTGTGTTATGCAGGATTATGGATCTGGAAGGGACGCCTGACTTCAGATCCATGCCAAAACAGGACACCTGCATATGGGCCCGATGGCTATTGACTGGAGATATTAATTAAGTCGCGCAAATGTAGACTTTTGCTTTGATGCATGAAGATGGATCTCAGTATGCAAATCAAGTCCTTAATTGAAACCTAGCTGAAGTCTGGCCAGATGGCATGTTGTTTTGTGCCACTATGCCTAATGCCAGTACCTGTCCCTGTCTGCTGCCATGGCATGTTGCTCTCATTCTGCAGCAAATACTGTGTGTGACTCCCAGCAGCACACACACAGACAAAAACACACACTCACCCACAGTGGGGGGATATGAAGACAGACTGTGCACTTTAGATTCAGCCTCACAGCCTCAT
The DNA here is from genome assembly GCA_029783625.1 of Naso annulatus. Taxonomy (NCBI): domain Eukaryota; kingdom Metazoa; phylum Chordata; class Actinopteri; order Acanthuriformes; family Acanthuridae; genus Naso; species Naso annulatus. The sequence goes on along the minus strand of JAPZDX010000021.1, from coordinate 4,524,440 downwards.
CGAGAGCACCATACTACAGGGGCAGGGCAAAATAACAGGAACACACCACATACTGTACCATGCAATCCAACATGGGCTTTTTAGAAAATCAGTTTAGCTTGTAAAGTTCATTTATGTTTGCAGACGAAATAACTCAAAAGTCATAAAAGGGGAGAACTTCAGTGTGTTTTCCTCTTGGCCTGAATTGTATTGTAAGAGGGTATTGTTTCTTTGTCCCAGACAACAAGAAATTGCTGAATAATTATCATTGCCAAGACTTGATGAATGTGTAAAGTTAAGTGTGTTCAGTTATGATGGTCGTTGCAACAGCCGACATGGTAAATTGTCTCATAGTGCTAACCTGCGTCTCAGACAGTAAATGTGTTGAACTGCCTGCTGAAGTTAAAGCAATATTTCACCACAAAACTATTTTTTGTGAATCAATTACTTAGACTTAAACCTCTTGAATTGAAGGATATCCTCTTTTCCTTCCAGCGTTACTCCACGGTTAACAGATTTTTTCCAAAAATGCGAGCTACTCACTTTTGCTGCTTTTGCTGGCAGTCTATGGAGATACAGTTTTAAAACATCAAAACCGTCTAAAAACATCCATC
>JAPZDX010000021.1:4455826-4466130 GCA_029783625.1 Naso annulatus | reverse complement strand
CGTGTGTGTGTGTGTGTGTGTGTGTGTGTGTGTGTGAATGTTAAATATGAATGCCAAAGATTTGATCGTGCTTTGCTGTAGCGTCCGTCCGAAACATCCAACACCGTGTTAACATAATCTGGAAAAAAGTGTTTGAAATTCCCCTTTAAACTGCCACCATCAATATGTGATCCTCCCATCGATTCTCAAGCACCTGAGCACATGATTTCCCATATTTGCACACAATGATTTGCTAACCAGTAGCGGGGCATCAAGCAATTTAGCTGCATCAAGTTGATGTCATTGACATTCTTTTCACATTGTGATTGGAATTCACTTCTCATCCTAATTACCACGAATTGAAGCGGAACTGAGCACTGCATTTGACTTTAAACAACCTTTTCCCACTTGATGGAAACGTGAAAAAAAGGGGGAAAAAAAACTCCCATGAGACTTTGCAGTGTAGCATCTTAGCCTCCCTGCTGCTTACCCCCCAACTGCAGCCTGCCCTTTCATGTCTCTCCCCCGGGAGATTCTGCAGGCCTTCAAATCTCCATCTTCTCTCCTTTCATCCCTGCTGTAGCTCTTGCTCGCCCCCCTCCCCCGACCCACCCGCCACCTTGTCCATGTCATGGTCTGCCGGTCAGGCGTGGTCGGCTTATAATTCTTTGATCGGGCTCTGATCTCCTCCATCAGTGCCAGGGGCTCCAGCTGATTACAGATGAAATGGATCTGATTTGGACTCTGACTGCAGGCCAAACACCTGCTCAGACCCGAGGAGGTGATAGGAGAGGAGGCGCAGGAAAGATAAAACTGGAGAGACTGGGGTCCAGCTAATCGGACAGCAAGACCATCTGTGCTTTTGGTCTGTGGCGGTAAACGCACGCCTAATGGGAGCGGATATTACTCCAAATGTTTGGGGAATGGATGTAGCATGGAAATATTTCACAACTGCTGAAACCTCAACAATGCTTGATCCTAAGACCCTGTTGAGACGGAACAAGTTTTCGCATCGAACGAAACACTTTTGTTGTGGTATGGCCTTCCTTTTACATGACAACAGTGTGCTGGCATCCCTGAAACTGCAAACGTTTGAAACTACAACCTTCTTTCTGGCTGTGTAAACTGGCAAACCGCAAAGCCTGTGAAAGTGGTGACTATTTTAATGCTAATGCTAATGCTAGCACAAGTCAAAGCATTTCGCAATAGCAACTATGAAACTCTGATTTAACACTCCGCAGTGCACTCAAAGCAAGTCGAATATGACGACAGTCTACTGAGGTGAATTCAGGTGTTCGTAGCATAGTTTTAGACGTTAAATAAAGACTGAATTTTTAAAATTTGTGGCTGCTTAGGGATTAGCAGCAACAGGAAGTAAACAACTTAAAGCAGCTCTGATGGTGTTACATCGCCGACTACGGGCTGGGCGTGCACACCACTGTGCCTTTGGTTGTTCATATAGATGTGGGATTTTTTTTGTTTTTTTAAAGAAGCAAAGGAAAGACTTTTGTTTTTAGAAGGGCTGTTCTCATCTAAATCTGGCCTAAATTTGACTAATGTGATATATTTTGATGCAGATATGAGAAGCTGCGTTTTACCCCTAAAACGGTTTTTCATTGCGGGACAGTATTCCCAGGATTAAATGACAACCCATGAATTTTGACAAGTTGGTAAAGCTTCAGACTGTTCCGCTTTCAACTCTGATGTTTCAGTTCACTCTCACCACTCTCATCAACCTCACTGCCAGCTGCAGCGGGCAGCTGTTTTCAATGACAAAGCTCTGATAAACCCGCTGCACACTGCCTGCCCAGCACCAAACAGACAAAGTTAGGGAATGTAGGTGAACATAGTAAAAGATTTTGGCAAGATTTTGTACATAAAGAACAAAATATCTTACTCATAGAGGTGGAAACAAAAGTAGGGCTGAAAGGAAAGTTATTATTAGACTGACAGTTTTCAGTTGTAGACAAAATAAAATTTTAAAGAAATGATGATGGTGTTTCACATTAGCTGGGTGTGTAAATAGGCACCCGTTATCTAACACCAAAGCTAATATGAGAGGTGTATGCCTAAAATCCCCCTGCGTCCATCTTTATTTACCTCAAGGAGATGAGAACCAACTCCAAAGAAGTTTTCTCATTTGACTTTGAGAGGAGAGTTTTTACTAACCATAGATGATGGTAATCACTGGTTTTCAACCCAGTGCCCAGGAGGTCTGTGGTTTCAAGTCTAGCTTCACACTGCAGCAGCTAATTTTACTCAGCAAAAGAGTCTACTCTGTAAAATGAACAAACCTGGTCTCATACTACTTGTAGAACTTGTACACTGTTTTATAAGATGATGCTAATAGTCTTATGAAAATAACAACTATGAAATCAGCACATTTACTGTTTAGGTTAAAGGGAAAATCCACCACTTTTCATGCGGATGTCCAATGTTGATGGTAATTGTAGTCAACTGAAGCAATAAATTCCTGTTTGTGCTTTATTGACAGAGAAAGCTGAGCAGTCTGAGTTGTCCTGCTCACACAGCCGTTCTTACAGCGCCTACGTGTACCAGAATGCATTGCATCACAAAAAAAACAGCACTTGTAAGGTCTCAAAGGCCGTTATCCGTCACATCCGCACATTCTTTCTATTTAATATTGCGTAATTTTTAGTATCGACAGATTTTTGGTCCACCAGAGCCAGAAAATCATCTCCAAACAAACTGTGCGAGGGCAAAGGTGAGAGGTAAACAGTTTGTAGTTCTTCACAAGAGATTTTGAAGCTGCATTTAAAAAAAAAGAGAACATCGAAAAAAAACCAAAACGTTGGGTTTCACATTATGCCCTTAATTTGGATAGATAGAGACGAGGCTAAAAATCGGCAGAGTTGCCCTTTGACTCTGTTTACCTTCCTTTGTTGACTGAAGATGACGCTGATGGGATTTCACATCAGCTACTACTGATTGCTCAGGACAAAATAATCCCCAAACAGTGCAGTAAAATAACAGGGAAAAAAACATATAAACTGTTACAACATGAGAACCAAAATGGGAATTCAGTCTGTTTACAAACTCGTGTTCCTTTCAGGATTTATCACATTATAACCATAGAAGATTATGTACTTCAAGACTTTATTTTGGGCTAATTTGTTGATCTATTTAGATGTCATTAGCTGCAGCTACTAGTGTAATTATTTGAGATGTGGACTATTGCAAACTGCATTGAGAACACATTTATGTCAGTAAGATCTCCACAATCTAGCTTTAAGAGAAAATTTACCCGTTTTCTTTTGAACCCTGACTGGCATTGGAATTCAATTTTTTATCTGTTTGAGATTCACAAAATAACATTGCTTGAGAAAACCAATAATAACCAGGTTATTTCTGTGCGAACAGTGACGCTATTTCTGTGTTTTCCTCGCTCTGTCTCTCCATCAGGGTTCGCTCTCCCTTTTTTCTCCCATCGACCTTGCTCAGCGCAGCGTATGTCTGAGCGCATGAGTGGAGTGGGGAACGGTAAAACCCACGTGCACTCTGCCCTGCCTTGACCTGCTGGCCCCGTGTGCAGACCAGGGGGATGTATGGGAAAGTGCTCTGACCTTTCGTCAGTGCACATGCATAAGTGTGAGAGTGCTAGCCCATGATCACCAGGCAGTCACAGGTCGATTAGTCCAGCTCAAGGCCATGGACTGGCTTACTAGCAGCAGCCTAACGCTCACACATAAACGCCCTCAGATTCATTTGCAATAACACTGTTTAGTCATATTTACATTCTGAGTATATGTGAGTAAATGCCCCCCACACACACACATATGCGTGCAAAACATTATCATACATTACCGTGGACCATACAAGCACATGCATACATAAAAACAAGCTTATCACGTGTCCTACGCACAGCTGCAGATGCACACACACACATCACGCAACCTGCCCCTCACACACCAGTGCACTAATAAAATCACTCTGGCAAATAGGCTGTGCTCTTTTCACCCGCCAGCCAGATTCACAGACAAACAAAAGAGCTGACAAACTTTCTCTGTCGTATTTCAAAGCTCATTAAAAAGTATTCACTGCTGTACAATTTAGCACCGTAATCAGCTCTGAATAATAGAAATGGTCATATTGACGCCTGTGGGCACCCGACGTTCTGTCTCACTTTCGGAAACAACAACCGCTGGGCGTGCAAATGCAGAAGACACACACACGCCCACACACACGCCATCTTCCTCTCACTTTAGTTTCTCTCTCTGGCTGAGATTCTGTGAAACACTCACAGTGTATTCTGGCTTGGGGAGGCCGCCCACTACGCTCCTAGGGGGGCTAATTGTCCAGTAGCGCTCTTTCGCTTTTCCTCCCACTCTCTCTGTCCTTTCCCCTCTCCTCAGCGCTGTTGTTAGAGTGTTACTTTCAGGAAGGGTTCAGGAGTTCACACTGAGCCCAGGGCTCTGGATCCCAGTGAGGTGCCACAGGGCAGAAAGGTTACACCTAGCTGGACTCCTATAGAAGCGGCCTACACACCTCAGTGGCAGGCGGCTGGGGAGGGAGGGTGGCGTACGTTGACAGAGAGATGAATGACGGCTGATCGGGGTAAAACACGGCTGAGAGGGAGAGACCTGAGCGACTGTAGTGCAAATGTTGAGGGTTAGAGTGACTTTGACTTTTATTGTAAAACTCCCCATTGTAACATTTTATATAGGCTATATATACATATATATATATATATGTGTGTGTGTGTGTTTATTTTTTCAGCTTTCCAAGGAGTCTTGCAGTATTCAGAAGTTGCTCTAGTATAATTTTCCAAATGCCCTCCATAGCACATACTGCCACAGCCTATTTATAAACCTAGATGGTCCATATAAACACTTATTCTGCATGCATCTGCGCTGAGCTTTCCAATCTTGTTGCTACACCACTACCTCCACTACCACATTAACTCCTTCCACCTCCCCAGCCACCTTCTGAATTAGCATTTAGATCTATCTGAATATAGACTGTTTCTCTCAGTATGTGCTCGTGTTCATCAGACGCTGCGTGTCTCGGCTCTGCGGTGGGATTTGTAAGCCAACACACGAGCAGAGTAACATAACTGAAATGTGTGCTTTAGTTAAAATAAATGGTTAAAACTTGACCTGAAGTGTTTTCTCAACGTCATGAGTCATATCACTAGTAGTGACTCGCCAAAGTGGTTGGTAAATTTTGGAAAGATGGCAGAACATTGGCAAAAATGTCTGATGAAGAATTAAGAGTCAGGTTTTGAACAAACATTAGGTTAGCTGAACTGATGTGGAAAGAAAAACAAAGGCTACAAAGACTAAACATGCATCACAGTTTACTGAACAAGTTATTACTTCAGTGTCCACCTGATGCAACATCTGTGGCTGTGTTTAGATGCAGGTTTACAGGGAAATGAGGAATTTTTACAGACATTTAAGATGAATCATCTTTTGGATTTACCCCAAATGATGTCGTTTTAGTGAGTGTTTCCCAACACTGTGGCTGGCTTGTGACTCCTTAAAACGAACCAGTTTCGTTATGCCAGCTGTATTACAAACAGTATAAGAGAGTCCAAATAATTATAAATGTTTTGAAGCTAAGGGTAAATGGAAGATCATTCTGTTATTTGCTTTTATCAAAAGTTTGTTCTAAACTGTCAACCTTCGCGTTGGCTTTAAATGTTGGCATGTGAAGCGCAGAGGTGAAAGAGAACTGAAAATCTTTACTCAACTACAAGTACTGTTACTTTGCTGAAGTGTTACTCAATTACAAGTAAAAGTGTTAAAAAAGGACTTAAGTCAAAGTACAAATGAGTGTTTTAAAAAATAGAGTAGAGAAATAGAGTAAGAGTACTAGTTACTTGTTACTTTTCAGCTGTTGATGTTTAATGAATTTCTCCTCTTTCTCTGATAACGGATAAAGTGAATGAATGACTCTAACTAACAAATACACACAGTGTTACCATAGGAAGGATTTGTAGCAGTGGAAGTGTCACACTTGTGAAAATTTCTATTGTTGATTTTGGGATCATGGCCGGCTGTCCCTCTCGCTCTCCTCCTGCTTCACGTTGTTCAACAGGTGCTGCTGCTGTTGCTGCACCAAATAAATCTGGGTCTCTGAAGAACTGGTGGCTCCTGCAATGAGCAGCAACGTTCACCTCACCTCTCCAAACCTGCAGCTGCTGCAGCGCAGCTTTTTTTTCTGCTCAGAATGTCAGGGTTTCAACTGGCTGGTTTGCGATTGGGTAGTTTTATTAGCTAATGAGATTTAGCGCCAGTTTGATCTCCTGTCCATCATTGACTGCTGTTGTTTTTATTTGTTGATTATTTTCCTTTCATTTTTTATTTAGGCCTACTTTTTTTTTTGGTTACTCAGTAATATGTGATTTATTGTAGTGAGGTACAATACTTCAAACAAAACCCACCTAAGTAAAAGTAAAATTACAGATTTCAAAACTTCTTTAAAAAGTACAAGCACACACACACACACACACAAGAAAACTACTCAATTACAGTAACGTGAGCAAATGTAAGTCATTGCTTTCCACCTCTGGTGAAGCATGAGCATGCATGTGCAGCAGCCATGCTGTGATTTAAACAGACTATGTGAGCGATCAGCTGTGCAATATGCAAAAAATATTAAGACAGTGGAAAATTCTGGCACACGTTTGCAGCTGTGTGCACAGCTGTTGTGTCTACTAGTGATGGTTGACGTGTAGAGCACCATAAACTATCACTGCACTAACATGCACTGTGCTTTGGAGTCAGTTTAACATCGAATATTAAGCAACATTCAGAGGCACGACAAAAGAATTGGAAGGTAAAGCTATAAATTACAACAACTGACAAGTATCCTTGAGCAAGGCACTGAGCCCAGCTGGATATATTGTGCTGAGTGACTGAGAGACGTCGGGACATGAAGAAATTCCGGTGCTGGGCCTTTCCCAGTAGCCAAAATTAGCAGAATGTGGTTAAACTGGGCAGCTCCCGCGAATGAATGTGCATTACTGTAAAAAATGCACAGCATGACATTTCTGAAAAAGCATGTGCACACTCAGCAAAAAGAAATCCTTCCCTGGATGAATATATGTATAAAAAAATCTGCTTACGACAGCTTTCGAATCAGTTAGTAAAATCAACGGTCATCAGCTAAAACTGCACCTGGCAGACGTACAGTGCAGACAGATATTTGCTGAGGAGAAGACAAGTGAAAGGTGAGAGGAGTGAGAGTGGTGGGCCTCGGTGCTTTAACCTCGGGTCTATTAGAGCCTGATTGAGTCCATTAGGAGGGAAAGGCGATACCCGAACCGCGAGCAGCGCTCCTCCAGCCCGGCTCTACATTAACCGCTGCCTGCGCTCTACTTTGTTGAACACATGGGCTGATCGATAGCAATGAGGAGGGAGGAGAGGAGGGTAAGAGGTGGCGAGGCGAGCAGGAGAGAAAAGAGGTCCAGGTTTACGGGAAGATAAGCCGGGATCGATAGAGAGACAAGGACTGCTGCTGCGTGGAGAGAGAGAGAGGACGGAGGAATGCGAGATGCAGCAGGTTCACACTCTTTCACCTCATCACACCAGACGTGTGTGTGTGTGTGTGTGTGTGTGTGTGTGTCAATATATTTACAATTGGCAGCAGAGGCCTCTTGCATGTTTACTGCCATTATGATTAATATATTGCAATTCTAAAAGGAAAGCCATTACTCAAATAAGGATGCTGATGATTCACAAACTTAAAAGCATTTCAACATAATGTACATTAGCACAGTTTTAATTCCATCAGTACACCGAGGTGCCGTGCTCATCAGTCTGCTGCTCTCAATTTCTTTTTTTTAATTTAATAACAAATTCTCCTTACTCTGCTATTTTGTTCTGTTTGAAATAATGGCATTGTGTTTCCTGTTGAGGCTCCAAATTAAAAGTCTTCCAGTAAAGAGCAGGGTTATGCACTGGAAGGCTTTTAATGTGAAACATTGTTACATAAAGTGTTGGGCATCGTGGACAGTGAAACTAGTTACTCCCCAACACCGCCCTTTATGCATTTATCCACATTACTGGTGATTATGTATCAAAAATTGTCATTGGGTTAATATTTTGTGAAGCCACCAACAGTCATACCTACAGTACTGTCTCAGTATCAGGGTACTTGGTCAAAAATATTGTGATATTTACACATTTATCACCTTAGTCACTCCCATCCCTTAGTGAGCACAACAAGTCATCCATCAAAACCTACACCATCAATCATTATCGGTATCAACCGATTTGAAACTTCACTATCGTGACAGGTTTCACCTGTATCGCCCAGGCCTACTGTATGTGGCAAAACTATTTTTTGGTTTGGCACAGTGACTTCCTCAGGGAAACTCCACACTTCCTGCAGAACGTTAAAAGCCAACGAGACTTCCTGTGTGCCTTTTGAGGCGCTGCAAGGTTTGTGCAACATCATTACAGGAATCCTTTCATGACAGTAGCTTGAAAGTAAACCAGAAAACTTCGAAGCAACTCTGAAAACTGAGTCAATGAAAGGCGTACCATTATACGGCACTTATAAGGACATGGGAGAAATCTTAAAAAATGCATTACTGGCAAATTAAAACAGTTGTAAAGCAGGAGACAGGGAAGAGTAGGAAAACAGGCCTTTCCTAACTATAAGATTGTATTTAAAAAAGGCCAGATGACGTATTTAAAGGTCTTGACTGTGTAGTACCTTGTTTTTTTCATTACATGTACCCTCTATTATATGTAAGAGTGCAGGGTTGTGTGCTCTTAAACTGTGAAGGGGAGCGTACGAGTCTCACATAAAAGTGCAGTACATTTATATGTGCATACCTGACACCTGTCTAGTTGCTCTGATGTACTTTACCTTCATCTTTCTCACATTTTCTCCTCCCTCCTCCTCCCTTTATCATTCTCTTTATCTCTCTCCGCTCACATACCTCCCATTTCCCCCTGCCTCCCCCTTTTCCTCCCCGAGCTCTGGGCGGCTGTGATGGCACCCTGTCAGAGCAAGCTATTTATGATCGGCAACCAATATCCTCACAGAGATAAACACACACTGTGAGAGACACAGAGAGAGAGAGAGAGAGACAAGGAGGGGGGTGGGGGGTGGGGCGGGGGGTTCAGAATTATTAGAGAGAAAAGGAATAAGTGCATTGTGAATTGTGACAGTGAGAGACAAATAAACACACACACTTGCAGAGAGAATATGGATTGAGGAATATAGAGCAATTTTGCTCGAGGCTATTTTTCACACCTTGTTCTTGTGTGTGTAAGTGTGTGTGCGCTTTGGTTGATGTTGTCACAGTCTGTGTGTGTGTGTGTGTGTAAGTGCATCACAGTTCTTCTTATGCATCTCTGTATTCTGTAGGTGGAAGTTACAACACAAACGACTTTTACTAAAGTCTGTGGAAGTTTCTGTTTGCTTAATCAATCAGACATCTGACTGTAAAGGAGAGAACTTTTCACCATGGCAATCTAATAACTTGCACACTTATATCACTTTGGTTACCAACCATAACCTTCCATTCTATGAGCCGGGGTTCTGACTTGATTGTTATTGACACCACTGTTCACGTGGATGTCCAATCAATGTTGATGGTAACTGTAGTCAGCTGAAGCAACAAATTCCTCAGTTTGTGCAATGTTGACAGAGAAAGCTGAGTTGTCTGGGTTGTCCTGCTCACACAGCCATACTTGCAGTGCCTACATGTACCAGGATGCATTGCATCACAAAACACAGTACTTGCTGGGTCTCGAAGGTTGTTATCCATCACATCGTAACATTTCTTTTGTTTAATATTGCGTAATTTTTATTAACAAGAGGTTTTTGGTCCACCAGAGCCAGAAAATCCTCTCAAAACAAACATGACTCGCTCACCTAGAGTGTGAAGGGAGAGGCAAGGGGTAAACAGTCTGTAGTTCTGTCCAGTGACGTCACTGTTTCCAGGAAGTGCAAGAGATTTTTGAATCCACATCCCAAAGTTGCAGAGAACAATGAAAAAAAAAAATATTGTTGGGTTTCACATTATATCCCTAATTTGGATAGATAGAGATAAAGTTTGAAAATCGGTAAAGTTGCCCTTTAACACATGAAAATAGGTTATTATGCAATAAATAAAAAGGGAATTTGAATTATTAAGATAGTTTCTTTGACGTAGACTTGATACCTAATGATACATAATGTTGTATTTACATCTAAAAACATTACATGCACTTTCCTTCACTGACTTATCTTTCTGAAAGATTTCCAGCTATAGCGTTTTTTAAAATTTTGTACCAAAATACTGATTACAGGAATTTTTTTGTTTGTTTTCCAACCTCCTGCTCATCTTGTGTCTGTTGGTTTGT
>JAPZDX010000021.1:4372210-4382342 GCA_029783625.1 Naso annulatus | reverse complement strand
TACCTAAAAATTACAGTACTATGCAAAATTTCTTCAGATGTTATTCAAGTTCAACAAAACTGTTTAAATGAAGAAAGGGAGTCAGCACAAAATTAAGGGGTTGCACACACACACAGGTTTTTCTCAAATCTGTTTAACTGAATGGGCCAGCAACCACACATACTGCATAGTCCACACATCCTGGATCAACACCTTGGCAATCTACTCCCATGGCGTTCCCTCAGGCAGAGAGTGGGTGTTTCAGCTCAAACCGCCACCTAATTAAGGAAGGGTTTTGAGGGAGAGTGCCACAGGGTTTTGGCTCAATTTTAAACATTATCACCTCTCCTGCTGATAACCTTGGTCGCCTCTTTTTCTTTAGGAGCCTTGTCTTTGGTTGTAGCGATGCATGAACCCCTCATTTGTCCGTCTGGCTAATCAGCCAGGCCATTCACCTGAAGATGGCAGCTATCCACCAACACGACCCAGGAAGGGCGACTCGCTCATTACCATGACTCTTTCTTCATCAAGCCCTCCTCCAATTTCTTTCTTTTTCTTACAGGTCTTTGCTGTATTATGTGCTGTACTTTTTTTTTCTTTTGGTCCTTTCTCTTCATTTTCATTCTTCCTCTGGCTCCATTTCTCCGTCTGGCTGAAAACCACAGTGGATCTGCCAGTTCTTAAAGCCATTCAGCTGCATCTTATGTGTCTGCCTCCGAGTCCCAGCTTGGTGGGGGTGAAGCAGAGGACAACGTGTTACATTTGAGTTAACAGGCAACGCTGGCGGGACGCATCGCCACGGGCCCATTTCTGCCAAGCAGCCACGATTGCTTAAGCAGAACTTAGACAATGAATGACTGGTGACAACATGGAAATGATACCAGGGTGGATACTGGTTAGCCAGCTGTGAGCGCTGGCTGTAAGTGGCGTTGCTGTCTCCTGCCTCTGCCACTGCAGCGGACTGCTATTAGCAATGCATGAAATATGATGCTACTGTCGCTGCTGATGGTGGTTGGGGGATGGGAAGCCTGTTGAGACAGATGTGACTTTATGAAGAGGTCTAAAGGGTCAGAGGTCACACATGCACACACACACACACACACACAGATGTATACATACAAGCATGCAGTTTTGCAACCACCTATAACACTGCCACGTTGAGTGTTTGCGTCCCTGGCACAGGGTTAAAGTGGGCACAGCTGCCTGGTGTGTCCTGAGGACCGCCGTCTGTCATCCATGTCTGTTAGAGAGAGAAAGACTGTTGGACATGTCCTCCCATGTGATGAACTGCACAATATAATCATACACATGTGTAGAAATATATATGAGAGACTGTAATTGCTTTATCAGCCTGTGCCAATCGTAACACTGCTCCGGGGCAAAATTTGACTCACATTTTCACAATGAAGACAAGTAAGCAGGTTAAAAAAAAAGCTAAAAAAAAATTAAAAAATCAGCAATCAAAAAAAATCATTGCAGACTCATGAGCAATTAAAACAGATAAAATACAGCATTAATACTTCGCAGTGTGAATCAAAAAGCAGCTCAACTTGTATTATGTAAGTGCAAAAGCACATTGTAAAGTGTTGCATTTTATGATTCTTTTAAATTAGTGTAAACTGAATTAATACTACAGAGCAGGTTTAAAGGAAACAACCGTGTGTGGGAAGAAGACTTTATTCTATATTTAACATAGATGACTATATCAAGACTGCGCTCAATGATCAAGCAATTCATTGCTCTGGAAGACAGTTTATGTGTGTATCTGTATCACTCTCTCTCCCTCTCTCCTTTTATCTATCCATCTATCTATTTATCGATCACACAAGGCCAAGGAGATAGCTATAGCATGACTAGCTAATGCATGAATTAACACAATAAAATATAAAGAAATAGTTAAACATTATATGATATGCTCTAAGTTCATTTTTTTTTGCTGAATCAGATAAGACTGGTTGACTTGAATGATCTAAATGACTCCCATGTCTGTGCATTAACTTGGAACTGACTTATTTTAACTAATGTAATGTGTCAAGGTACAGATCTAGATAATGTAACTCAAGTTCACGTACTTATTTTAACCAACCCATGATGTTTTCCTAAACCCAACCAAGCAGTTTCAATGCCTAATATTGCTACCATGACAACAAAAAGCCCTTTACCCAGACAAAGAATGATGAAGGTCAGCTGACTTTGTCCTTCGTTGCACAACCAATGTCATAAATTGTGAATGGCCTCATGATATGCCGAAAGTATAAAATGTGCAGACATGACTTACGAAATGTCCTTAAAAGTGTTATTTTTAAATCTTCCCATGAGATTCAGCTATAAAGGCTTATCCAAACAAGAGGCCCTTCAGCCCCTGGGGGTTTCAGTTGTCCTTTGCATGCATGTCTAACACACTTAAGCTTTAATCAATGGTTGTAATTTAAAGCAACTTTAAGCATATTCCTTTCATTTTACAAAGTAATTAAAGTGGTTTTGATTTGGGTTTTGAGCACGACCAAAACCTGTGTCCACCAGCTCCGTTAAGGTTCACTGAGTATCACGTATGTTGTTTCAAAAGTGAAAAAAAAGTTACTAATCTAACCTCAAACTTGTTGGTTTAGCAGGAAGTGGTCACTGGTTGCCTGCAAATCTCAAAATGAGCATTTGTTTCTCATTATGTTTTTCATGGTTGTAGCGAAAGAAAGAAAGAAAAAGAAAATAAAAATACAAGACTTATTTGGCACCTATAGTTGTGTGGCAGCTGAGTTAAGGTGAAGTTAAGCTAACCACCTGTGGGTAGTTCAATAGCTGACAAAGACTAGCCTATTCATCTTAAAATAAAATAAATGAAATCAAACTCCCTGCATGAATGCAAATGTTGTAAAATATCACACTACGTGTATCGTTTCGTTCCAGGTAAATTGTTTGCACAGGTTGAGCAGGGAGTTATAATTTCAAAAACATTTTCTGATAAAGATTAACACAGAGGTACTCAGTGACCCACTTCTCCACTGCAATAAGAGCCTATTTTAATTAGATTTTTGTGGATAATATTACAAAGGAAAGATAATGTGACAGGGCATCAGAATGATGCAGTCTCAATGTAATAAACTACTCTCCTTAACGTGAAAATGAGGCATTTATTACAATGAAATCATTTTCATCTTTACCTGTCATTGGTATCTTTTTCAGAAAGAAGGCGACTGCAGTCTTCCACAGAACATTTCATTGACATACGCATGCTTGCCGCAAGTCTCAGCTCATTTAAACATTAAGTATTGCTGCTCAGCTAGTTGGAAATTATCTGTAGTTGGTTTAACATCAGTCAAGGCTTTTTTTAAATATTCTTCACAAGTCAACAAGATGCTGGTTAGGTGTCACTGCTATTGCAGCAAGTGTAACAATGGGATGTTGTGCTTCCAGAAACAGTATCAGGATGTGATTTCAAGCAAAAATAAAAAATAAAAAAAACTAAATAAATAAATAAAGAAAAACCATTTGTCATTTGTTTTTCTGTCAAGTGTAAATCAAATGTGTTATGACTGCTGTCATTCATGCGAGCTCTCTCATGGAAAGTGCCTCTGCAAGTAAACAAACAGGTGTGTAGCTACACAGCCAGGAACAAACTCAAATTTGATCATTTGTCAGCAGGTGTGTTGCGATGTCTGACAGGTGTTAGCATGCGTGTGTATGTGTGTGTGTGTTAAGCAGCCTTTCACAGTGGGCAGGCAGACAGGAGAGCGGAGTGGAGGAGACTCACAGTTGTTTACTCCAGAAAAAGAAAGGCTACAGAGAAGTGTTGAGGGCGGATAAGCAGCCGTCTCCTTAATTCTCACTGAGAAAGTGTGTTTGCTTCTCTGAAACTTCTTGTCCAAAGCCTCTCTTAACCAGCCCTCCAGCCAGCCATGACTTTGCAATGTCAGAAGAGGGAAGAAAGAAGAAGATTACAGAAAACAAAGAGGATGAGCAGATGTTACGAGGGAAGGGGGAGAAAAAGATGGGAAGAGGAGAAAAGGAGTTAGGTACAAGACAAAAGGTGAGGGGTGGGGGAGGCCCCTGCAACTGCATCAGTGTAAGCAGTTAAAGTGCAAAGGGGGATTAGAGGAGGCAGAAAACTAGGTTGGAGGATGAGTACTGAATTAGAACAGGACCCCTGAGAAGGAGAGAGACGAGCGAGAGGAGGTAGGGAGGAGGACGAGGAGGAGGAGGAGGAGAAAGGGGAGAGACATGGAGCAGGACAGAAATAGAAGACAGGAAAAGACACCAGTCAGCCAAGCGGAAGAGGAAGGACAGAAATAGACGAGGGGGTAAAGATGAATGGAGGGAGCGGGGGCGGAAGGGGGGAGGGGACACAGCGGAGTGAGTGATGAGGAAGGTGAAGAGAGTGAGAGAGAGAGAGAGGGAAGTAGTTAACCATTACATGGCACACACACATGTGAAATGAGTTATAGCCCTGAGACATGGATTTACACAGCTCCCACTCTGTGTGTGTGCGTGTGTGAGAGAGAGAGAGACAGAGAGAGAGAGAGAGTAGAAAGATCAGTGATGTCATGAGGACTCACCTTCCATTTGAGGACAGGAAGCTGGTCCAGGGTTATATTAATTTTAAAGTTGTATGGTTCTAATTTTGTTTTTAGTTGTAAGACTACACTGTAAAAAATTGACTGCGAAATTTACAGTAACTTACTGACAGCAATAAACAAAAAACTGACTGTGATTATATTTACAATAAAACTATTGTACTTGTATTTACAGTAGTGGTTTCATTATTAGGGCCGGAGCACCGAAATGGTGCAAAGACCAATTGAAATTCAAGGAATTATTATTATTATTATTATTATTACAGCACACTTATAAATTGGTTTTTGAGGGCTTTGATTGTAAAATGTATTTGCAGTACTTTTTGTTTATTATAATTTGTTTTTACAGTGCTGATTTCTTTATCTTCAAAAAAAATGTATTTGCAGTGCTGTTTTCTTCACTGTATAGTAGCATATACAGTATATATATTCTGTCTCACAAAAACATTTTCCCCTATCAGGTCTTGAACCATGGTCTCCTAAACTACAGGCAACTGCACTGATCAATCAGCCAAATCAGGTTCAACAACAAAATTAGACAGACTATTTATGACATACAATTACAAATAATAGTACAAACAGTGTATTCAGCAGTCCTTTACTACTGTGACTTTCTGCAGTAGTGATTTGACAACTGCAATTTTCTAAAGTAGTCCTTTTCTACTGTGATTTTCCACATGAGTCATTTGGCTACTGTTTTTTTTTCCCCACAGCAATAATTGATTTTCCACAGTAGTAATTTAATTAGTGTGATTTTTTACAGAAGCTGTTTTCTACTGTGATTTTTTACAGTAAACTAATTTTAGTGTAGAATATACAGTACTCTACTGTAAAAATTTACAGTATTTAACTGTGTATAAAACAGTAAATTACTGTGGATTTCTCAGTGATTTTTTTTTTCTAACAGTGTATTACACCAATTTTACAAATCAGTTGACTTGTCACTAAGGTTATAACTCAATCTGTGAAAAAAAGTTTACGCTACTCTGTGTTAAATTGGATAAATTGACCCGTATGACTTCATTCAGGGTAATGTTGGATTGGGCCTGAGACTTCAAATTTAAAGCAAAAAGCCTGAATGTTGCAAACTAAAGCCTCTGCAGATCAAACAACTTTCTTAGCTTCTCTTTTTGTTGCTCTCAAACTTACATAACATTTCTTGACCCATCCCTACCTGATACACCTCGAGCTTCATCAGAACCAGCTATCCAATGAGCTCACATCACATCCATCCAGACCTTCAGCTAGGTAGGCTCTTCTTCACTCTTAATAATGGGCCTGTTTTTATTTGGTTGATGCTGAATTAATGTTGACACATACCGGCAAAAAAGTTTGTTTTACATCTCATGGAATACTTGCATTCTTAAATTATTGATATATGAACATGCACAAATACTCCTTAAGAATTTTACTGTACTGTATTATCACACAGAAATTCTTTTCACATTTGATGTACAGAAGTCATTCCAGAATGCTATCTAAGATGACAACTACATGCTTGCAGCTGCTTGGTCTGAATAAATGGCAACTTTTATCCCAATTCAAGCACTGGCTTTAGGTTAAAGTTAGGGTCAAGGTTTGGGTACAGTAAGTCTCCAGGGAATGAAGCTTTCTAAGTGCATGTGTGCCCACAAACGTACTACTTCATAAACATGGACAGTGAGTGGCCTTTACTGCAGAAAGCACAGCGCTTTCGGCTTTTAAAGCCATTAAACTGTCAGTGGAAGACAAGGTCGAACTGGGATAGTTTGTTGCAGAGTACACTGTAAAATGAACACTAATTGTGATGTTAAGCGCAGGTAGAAGAACTTCACTTACAGCAAGGGAGAGAAAGTTATCTCCAGTCTCCTGAGATCATTTTCACACATACTCACACACCATGCCCAAGAAAACAGACTTCGAATTGGAGCACCGAGACAAATCCCAATGAGTCCATCGCTCAGTGGGCCACTTGAGAGCAAGAGAGAAAGCCTCTCTCGAAAGAAGTTCGATGATATCCCTTAAATCTAGTTATGAAAGACTGTTTTTTTAAAACTGGAATCAGGATATGCACCGAGTGTAAGATTTTACATGAATTTGCTCTGCTGACAAACTGCAATGGATACACTATCTCTAGATGAGTGCAGACCTACGGTAAATTGACATTTCTGCCAATTTCCATAGATCTGTCATAAGCTAGTGGCTGATGTAGTGGTTTGGCTCCATCCATAATTTAGCATCAGAAAATGGTGATATTAAATAATTACAGTAATACCCAGATTAAATGAAGCGATGTTATGCCTAGAACTCAAAAATGCTCGTAGTTTAAACTGATACAAAATCATCAGTCAACAGAGCAAAATCAGAGCAGACGAGTTGCTGACAACACCGCAGGGTATAAAAACGCTTTAAAAGTTAAACAGCAAACACAATCCTTAATCCTGCAGTGGATCAGTCAAGAAAATGACACAAAGGCACAGCTAGAAAAGAAAAAAATCCCTGTCTACTCATATATTATTATTTTCTCAAATGTTGATTTTCTATGCATTTTCATCCCTTACTTTTACCCATTAACAAATGTAGTTTTAGGTTACTGAAGATGGATTTTTTTTTCAATGTTCAGAAACTTTGCAGTGGTGATGTGTTCTGACAGGAAAGTGAGATTCTGGCCCATGACTTTGTAATTTTTGAGGTGCTTTTTTGGTCACATATATACAGGGTACTATGAAATTTGGTCTCTGCTTTTAACCCATTCCCGGAGGAGCAGTGGGTCAGCAACAGCGCAGCGCCCAGGGACCAACTCTAGATTCTTAGCCTGTACCACAAAGTCGAGGGTACTGACTGGAGACAGACCTAATGGTGGGGGAAACCGGAGCACCCAGAGGAAAGCCATGCAAACTCTACAAAGAAAGACCCTGCCCCAGCCAGTAATCAAACCCAGAACTTTGTTGCTATGAGCCGACATACTACAGTAATAACCACTAAGCCACGACTGTTTGTGCGCTGCTATCTCTTCTGGTAACATTAGGCAATTTAATGCTAATGCTCACCTTTCTAGCAAGATTATTGACTTACAACTAAAGGTACAGTCACTCTTTAAATGTGTTGTCTCCATCAGCAACTCTCTGTCAACCATGTCCTGTGGTGTCCCCCAAGGTTCAATTCTTGGTCCAGTCATCTTCTCCATTTATCTTTTGCCACTCAGTCATATTATTCAAAATCATAACATGTCGTGTCATTGCTACGCAGATGATACATAGATCTACTTCCCCCTTGAGTTCAACAGTTTCAAAAAAATTTTCAAAAAATAAGTAATATTATTAATAAATAATCATAAATAATCTCAATAGCTGCCTTCAAGAAATTAAATCAAGGATGGCTGATAACTTTCTACAGCTCAACAAAAACAAAACTGAAGTCATTTTACTAAGACCACAACAGTTAACCAACAGTTAAGTTATATTTGACCCTCAATTTAGTAAACCGTCTCAAAAGTCAAATACTCCGTGCCTCTGACCTGGAGAAAGTTATTCATGCCTTTGTATCTGCCCACCTTGACTATTGTAATTCATTATTTTTCGTTATTACACAATCCTCAATTTACCGTCTCCAACTTATAAACTTAGCTGCCAGAATTCTCACACAAACCAAAAAAGAGAACACATCTCAGCCATTCTTGCTTTCTTCACTGGCTTCCAGTTAACTACAGAATTTATTTCACAATCCTCATGTTTGTTTATTGGTCATTTCATGGTTCTGCTCCCTCATACATTTTTAAACTCTTGTCTCCCCACCACACGATCAAAAACTATCAAACGCAAAACTACTGTTTGTCCCAAAATCGAAGACAAAGCATAATGGTGATGGATCTTTTTCTGTCTTTGCTTCAGAACTGTGGAATGCCTCCTACCTGCCATTCGGTTCTCCCCCACCATGGAAATCTTTAAAAATAGACACAGACCTTACCTCTTTTTTTTTTGCATATAAATTAACATAATTTAAATCAATCCACAGCTTTTTTTTTCTTTTACCCGCCCTCCTTTTTGTTATAATTGTTGATGTTATCTTTCTCTTTCTTCTCTCTGTTTGTTTCTCTCATTATATTTTCTGTGTGGTGTAATGCACTTGGCATTAACCTAGTTGTGCGTAAAGTGCTATATAAAGTTGATTTGATTTGATGTGAAACAGTAGCATCAGAATGCACAACAAAGGTAACAATCCAACACCTACACAACACAGTCCCTGCAAACCCTGAAGGTTTTGGGCAAAAATCATTGAAGTTATTATCTGGGGTCCACACCAGCATGTATACAAGTCTTCACACAATATAGATATTCAGTGCCCGTTCCTAAAGGTGTGTCACTTTTAACAAAGAGAGTAGTATTGACTTTTTATAGTTAGTTATCAATAGTTGTACATCATGGCTGAATCTCAATTCACCCTTTAGCCCTACCACTTAGCCCTACCCCTTCGTTTTGTGCGTTCACATGAAGGGGTAGGGGGGTCCCGGTTCATGTTGAGGCAGAGGGGAAGGGGTAAGTGGTAGGGCTATCTGGCCCTTCAAACGGAGATTTTTCAGGGGCACACTACAAACTGAGGGGTAGGAGGAATTTCCCACAACGCACAAATGTAAGTATTTTTCTCAAGCAAATAATTATGACACCCTCTGGATTACGTTAGTTTTATGCCATTTCAATGTATTACAGACCGGTTTCTTATAACAAAAGTAACAAAATTTGCTAGTTGTGTGGGTGTGCCTGCTCATGTCAGGCACATTTGCTAATTAGCTAAGTTAGCATTGTTTTAAGGCTGATTTGTGCACTGCAGTGCGGTATTTTAACATATTTACATGATATCTTTCGCCCTTGATGGCAAGTCATCGTGTTTTTTTACCGCACCACAGACGACTTCTGATGGCGTATCAGAGCCTTGAAGGGCAGTCCCATTTCACAGGGGAAAATTTCAGCCCCAGCCCCTTGCAACTCTGTTTCAAGGGGCAAGGGGTAGGGGTGAAAATAAGAATTGGGATTCGGCACATGTCTTTACTCCTCACTGTCATTGTGCAAGCAGTAGTAGATTAAAATGTAAAATGTCATAATAAGTTAGCTTATGAGATTTTAATATTCAAGATCAGCCTCACATGTGTTTTGTCTTAATAAAACATGCTGACGGTGGCTGTCTACAGTTTAGAATGTTAAAAGTATTTATTTTTAATAATGCATGAGCCCATCCTGTGTCCCCAAGTGATCTGAACTCACATGTTTCATCTTCTCTTCTCCTACTTTTAAATTATTAAGACATTTACAACTTTGTTTGTAAACCTGTCTTTGTAAAACCACATCTTACAATGGAAGCACATGACACGCACACTCTCTTTCTTTAACCATGAAGCAATGTTAATTTAAAACTGTTTAATATTAAACTCTTTAGACAGTCCCTTCTGCCCCCAACATGGCTGGAAATGCAACTCTGGGGTCACGTTTTGTCACCGTTTCGTTTTAACATCAGGCTAAAACATCATCTGTTCCAAATCATCCTTAATGTTACTATTTGAAACTCTGTGGCTCTGATTCTTCTGTGCATATTAAAAAAAGCCTTTGAAGTTC
>JAPZDX010000021.1:4360785-4372110 GCA_029783625.1 Naso annulatus | reverse complement strand
TCCAGGAAACCACAGAGAGATAAAGACACACACACACACACACACACACACACACACAAAGAAATCACAAGGCTTTCCCAAAACAAACTGACAACATGAAAACAAAGCAAAAGGAAATAAATAATGAGAATGCTGCTGGATTTACTTGATGAAATGCCAAAATGCACAATCACTGCAGCGAAATAACTCCCTGCCATCTACTGAGAACCAGACAGGAACAGAGGACTGTGCTGTGCTTTTTCATTTAATCACTTGTGTACTATTTTCCAAATTCCGCCTTCCATATTTTGTATTGTTGTAGCTTCGGTTGCTGTCCTTTTTGTCTGGCTTGTTTGCCTTTGGACATCTAATTATTATTAATATTTTTTAATGAATTATTATTTTTTAACCCATGCTAAATTAATTCTACCAAAAAATGTGATTAAACTTATTATGGAAGTCAAATGAAGTGGAGTCAATTTAACTGGGATGCGGACGAA
Source organism: Naso annulatus (assembly GCA_029783625.1). NCBI lineage: Eukaryota > Metazoa > Chordata > Actinopteri > Acanthuriformes > Acanthuridae > Naso > Naso annulatus. The sequence continues at coordinate 4,371,631 of JAPZDX010000021.1, read as the reverse complement.
GAGAAAGGAGCTGAGAGGATTGTAAAATGCGAAACAGAAACCGATAGAGAGGGGAAAAGCTCCCTAATGGCCGCTGGTGAGGTTGTTCAGGGTGCCAACAACTTATTTCTGGTCTTTGTGCTGTGAAGCTGAGTCATATTGTCACCCTCAACAGAAGAGTCATTGTGTGAAATTGACCCTGCAATGCCTTTAGCACATGAAGACACAACCACTTAATAGTCGTACATCTATCACCAGGAAAATGGTCATGATGATGATTGACGGTTATATTCAGGGGATTTTCCCAAGATTCAAAGGCCGTACATTGTGTATGGGTGTCGTTTCTCATATATTTTAGCATATATTAGACCTTGTGCATGTGAGTCTTTAGCAGATGATTTCATTCAAAGTATCTTTAAAAAGTTACCAAGCAGAACTTTGTCTCTTGAGCATAAGGTGATCAGATTTCTGAAATTAAAAGCAGCTGCATTTCCAGTACAGCATACAAAAATCATTAAATATTATCATTATGAAGTAAAAAATGGGGACAGTTAAGGTTTTATGTATTTTGACAACTTGCAAAGGATGCAGTGGACTATCGTGTCATCTTGGTCTGGGTAACAGAGGGCGTATAAATGTTTGTTTTTTTGTCTTCTCCTCCCTCTCCTTGTGTTGCTCTTTTTAACCTCATAAGTTTTCTTTCTTCTTTTCTTCATCCTTCTTCCTTCTCCTCCCTTTACCTTTTCACCTCATTCTTGCACATTCTCCCCACTTGACTTGTTTGCTCCATTAATTTTTCATACTCACTTTCTTCTGCTGCTCATTTTCTCTTGTCTTCTTCACTCTTCCTTCTTTCAGTAATCCTCCTCTCCTAAAACAGAGCCACATCAGTAAATATTATAAGAAGAAGAAGTAACTTTGTTGATCCCCTTGGGGAAATTGATCCTCTGCATTTGACCCAGTAGGATGCATCCTATTTATAGTCACCCTTATCTACACACACTAGGAACAGTGAGCTGCTGCAGTACAGCGTCCGGGGACCTGTCAGTACACGATGTGTGTACGCAATGTGAGTCGCGCATGTGTGAAGAGGCACGCCATCTTGGAGAGCTAGCTACGGCTACACCAATTGGACAAATCACATGCAGTTATTCAATGCTAATGTTAAATGTTACAGATTAAACTTCCACTTTTCAACACACGTCACAATCTGAGTTTCATGTCTCGATCTGCGTTTGACAGTCTAAATCACATTTAATGGTTTGAAACTAAATCATAATTGCAGTGTGGCAATGTGTGTGCAATGTGTGCAGTGTGGTATTGCAATGGCCTGCTTCTTAATTTCCACCTGTGGTGGCTAGTTTGCTAGCAGAGACATTAGCATAATGTTAGCCACTAACAGTACTCCAGCTAACGTAACTGATAAAAAAATTACTCATCGGCAGATAACGTTCAGTTTACAACAAACCATGCCTTTGCTGCTTATTCAGCATGTAATTTGAACCCAAATATAAAGTTGAACTAATTAAAAATTTAATCAGTAACAGTTAACATTAAGTAACAGAATGTGATTTTTGAAAGTAGTGTAGCTGTAGCTAGCTCTCCAAGAAGGCAGACCACTTCACACATGTGCGACTTACATTGTGTAGGGACTCACATCGTGTACTGACATGACCAACTCGAGATCTTTTGCAAGTGCCTTGGTCAGGGGCACTGACAGGAGTATTAACCCTAACCTAACATACGTCTTTGACGGTGGAAAGAAACCACGCAGCTCACACAGAGCACTGGAGTTTGTCAGGAGGAAGACTGCATCACTCCAAACAATGTGACATTGCTGCAAAAATCTAAACTGTATGTGCAACCATTTGGACAATTACCTGAGAACAATACATTTACTAACATAAAATCCTGATCGATTCTGCCCAAGTGCGGGGAGATTTAGTTCAAAACTGGTGCATTTGCTTACATGCACTCAAAATGTTGTTGGGTCCAGCAGTCAATTATCACGTGTTTCTTGCTGAATATGAGTGCCGCCGCTAAACAGCAATATACCTGCATCAAGTCATGAGCTGACTAATTAGAAGCTGCAAAAGCAGCCGAGACCACAGTTTAAAACCAGGTATTTTTAGCGAAATGTTTGCACATTTTGCAGCAAATTTTCTGGTGAAAAAACAACGTTTTCATGATCTTTTCCTAACCCCAACCAGGTAGATTTTAATGCCCAAACATTTCCAGACATTACCACAGCGTTGTCAAATGATGAAACAAAGAGAGTTTGACTATTTATAGTTAATATTAACTTTTCCTCCTTGTGCAGAAGCGCTGCTGGGTTTTAACTACATGGTGCACCTTCTCTCCTGACTGGAGTTGCAGCAGGCAGTGGCACATTTTTTTTGTTGGTGGGATGGGAAGAGCAATGCTGAGTGATGCCCTATCGTGTCCTCATTTGACGTTGCAATGACCGGTAGCTGCTCGATGGTTGTCACATTTGAACGTTTTCTGATGGTTTCCACCTAGGACAACATATTTTTAAGTAATTCTCCTGCTTTGGTTAATTAGGTTGGGCAGACATTATAACTTCTTTCATCTCCTTCACGTTGTCGTTTGTCCTTCATTTTAAAATGCGTTCTTTCCTTAACCACCTTCCAGTTAAGTTAAAACACTCTCCATTACAGCTGAAATCTTCTCTCATACACAATGCTAAACTGCTTTCATACAAGTAATTTTCTCAATAGTAACTGTGAATGCTTTTCAATAGTTTATATGACAGGCTTTCACAATACTATGTAAGAGCATTTCAGCTGTATATGAGCAAACTTTACTGGTATGTGTGAAAGCTTTTCAAAAGATCAGATGAGAACCACTCAGCTGTATGTGTGGAAGCGTCTCACTTGAATGTGTGTGTTTTTCACTAGGCTATAGCATGTGAGAGCTTTCCTGTTGTGAATGTTAAAGTGTTTCAGTTCTGAGTTTGGTTTCATATGTGTATGTGAGAGGAAAAGTACATGCATGGTTATTCTGAATATGGTCCCTCATAGAACTTGTGAATGGTTACAAAAAGCACATCTGTTTCTTTGGTTTATACAGTTTGGAAGGAGAAGAGACAGTGGGTGACACACAACAAAACTCATGAGTCAGTACTGTAAGTAGATGGCCTTTGGTTGACCTGACCTGCGCAGCCTGCAGGGTTTCCTCCATTTGTAATGAAAAGTCAAAAAAAGGGTAAGGTTCAGCTGCAGTCATGACAGTTTGTGCTTCTATCCAGCGGAGTCTAAACTTCTTGTATTTTTCTGTTTTCTGTTGGGTTGTGCAACATTTCAAGCTTTAGTGCTGGTACAGTTCTCTCTTTTCTGTACTGAGACAAGCATGACCTTACCTTAAAGAATATAAACATCCCTTGACACATTCTTGTTCTATATAAAAAATAAAGGTCTCAAATGTTAATTAAACGTACTGTCCATGAATCTCGTTTTACTTGTGAGCCTCAAGCTTCGGTGCCTTTCTTTACCTGCGATGTGAAAAGATCAGATATCCACGCAGTCTAGATAACATTAGCCTTCATGCCATAGCCTAAATAGGGAGACCAAACCTAAACATGGTATCTTTCCTGTTACATTCATGATATGCATGAGCAAAATAACCTATGCTAATTATTGGGATCGCAACATTCCCTTGTATATTCTCTTTTAGATCCTACTAAGAAATGATAACTGGTGCAGCCAGACCATCCTCCAGTGAAGACATAGTACAGTGGACAGATTTGAGACTGAGTTGTCACCAAAAAAAGTAACGACATTGAATACTCAGCCCCAGCAGCATAACTTAATTGGGAGTTGTCCTGGTGCAAATATTTTCTCGAAACCCTCCTCTCGCCTAAGGCATAAGTACACGCTCATGCACACAAACGCGCACACACACAGATAAAAAAATATGCCAAACCAAAATGCGTGTCATTAATCTATGCTGCTGGTAGAAGTAAACATGACGCTAAGAAGGAGTTCCCGCTGCATTCCTTTAGGTTAGTAAGTAGATGCAGGTCATAGCAGCAGTCACATTGTGAGATGGTTATTCTGAATTTCTGACACCGTCAGACTTTTGTCCCAGGTTGTCTTCAGTCCTAAGACCGTGATAACAGCGGTCTGTAAACCTCTCTTGCAGTGCGACGTAGGACCAACGTTTTGAGCCAAAACCAGAGATATCGCCACGTTTAGTCATCCTTTGTCTGAGACAGTCCAAAATCGCACAGTGTATACCCGGCATAAAGCAGAGAGAGGCAGGAAGTACCGCTGTAAGTCGCACTGTCTACTCACGGTGATAATGTGATGTGATTTAAAGACAAAAACTATTATTTGTCTTTTTTCATGATGAATGGTGGGTCAGAATCTTTTAAAAAAAACAACATCTATGATTATTTAATAGCTTGGGGAGACGTTTTTGGATTTAGTTGTCTTGCTTAGTCAGACTTCTTTCCTCACATTCCACAGTAAGTGAAACGCCCCCCAGCAACGTAATGACTGTTTTGCAAGGATTAAATTTGAAAAGGCAACAGCCAATGAGGATATGGTAGGGTAAATCTAATCCCCTCCCTCTCAGAATTGCTCAAAGTGGAGGCAATGCCAAACCAAGAGAACCACGTCCACTCAGCGGAGTGGGCGGAGCCTCTGGTCTGGGCCCAGGCTAAAATATCACGTCAATTCATGCGACTGTAGTATGTGTGAAATTAATTCTTAATGTTTGCTACATTTGCTATAATCACATTCATGGGCCCTAAAAGCTTCTGAGCCTCACAGCAGTTACCAGTTGTGCCTCCTAGTGGTACGCATGTGTCTAAACTTTATTTCTGAGTTTATTATATTGCAGTGGTAGAAAAGTAAGTTGAAATTCCTTATTTGTTTATTTCATGTAAATCAAAAGCTCACAGAAACACTTGCAGGCATGTAACACAGTTGACGGTGCATAAAATAATGGCCAAAAATACATCTTAGAACTAAAGTCATTTTCCACATAATTGTTTATCTTGAAACATATCTTTGAACACAGAGATATATATTTAGCATTAATGGATCTATTAATCATTGCCTTGAAGTGAGTGGAGGAATGAATGACACAGTTGATCAATTTTTCAGAAACCACTGAAGCATCTGTGTGGCCTGACTCTCTGCTGCCCCAGCAACTGCTGCCATGGCAGCTGCACACTGACAAATGATAGATGCACTTAGCTGATGGGATGTTAATGTGATGAATGCTTCTGTGAACAACATGAGGAATACATAGATACACAAACATAAGGTGACTCAGTCAGTCATTCTGCCTCATAAGTCTACAAACAGAGACAGTTTGGGAACAGGCAGACAGCTCCGTAGGGTTCACTTCCCAATCACTGCCCGAGAGGTCATTTCTGCATTTCACTTGAGGTGATTGAATCCAAGATTTGAGGAGGATAAGTCGAATCTAGGTCTGTCTCTCAAGGGGAGGCTAATGCACCACACAGTCAGCTCTGCAGCTGCATTTCAATTTGTCAAATCATCCACTGCGTGCAACAACAACAAAAAAAATCACAAACTCTCACTGTGTCAACATGCATGCCAATATTTTCCTGTAGTGCTATCCAGTTTGGTACTGGAATAAATGCACAGTTAACAGAAGCACAATTAAAAGTGGTGTGAGAGCTGAACAAATGTATGGTTTTGTCTTGTTGTCTGAATTTAACCAGGGGATGTTCCAATGAGTTCAAAAATCTCTCCTCAAGGTAGAACTGGCCTAAAAAGGTAGCAGCACAAGTCCCTTTAATACAAGCAGCAATGAGGGAGCAAAATAGTCAAAAAAGCCATATAGATATAATGATCCTCAATCATTCTGCAAAGTTTTGTAACAACCAATCAGTTGGTTATAGGCGCTGCCATTCCAGAATAAGAGCGCTGTTTTACAAATTTTTTGAAGTTTAGCATATAAGATTGCAACAACTATGTGTGGCAAAAAAGAAGTCCTATGGAAGGTCCTTAAATTAAATTTCACCACTAAATGGCGCAAAAAACTACACACTGCTTCTTTAAGCCTTTTCCATAAAAGTATAATTTGCATAAAATATAATGGGTGGTGCTTATAGGTCCTTATGGAAAGCTTATTTGGAATGAGGAGATGTACAAATAATTTCATGGCCCTTAGTAATGATAAAGAAAAGTTAGAAACGAGATGGGAGCTGCGCGGCTTTGCTGCTTCGCCCCTAATAAAGACAATAAATGTTGGCATCAGAAATGGTGTGGCAGCACATCTGCAGCAGGAGATAAACCACCATCTCATCTTCATCCACTGTGTTGCCCACTGATTAGAGCTTTAGATTGTCAAACAATTAAATCCATCCCAAGATGGAGCACATGCAGATGATGCTGAGGAACCCTTACGATCAATACCACCACTCCCCCAAGACTGTCAGAGAGCTTCGCATGATAACTGAGGCACTGAAGGAAAAGATTTTGAAACCATCCAGTCTTCAGTGCACCCGCTAACCTTGACTGCACGATGTTCCCCATGTACATCGTGCAGTCAAGGTTAGGCCTTTGTAAACGCTTAGACAATACCCATTTAGTTTGAGTTAATCACCTTGCTTATAATTTGACCAATAGAAAATGGTGCAATGCAGTAATGATATTATCTTTTATAGAATGTGTGTGACAGCTATCCCATCCTCCTTGCACATTTTGAGGACATCTGCATCTGCCGAGAAGAGCCTCAAGCCTTCAGCTGCAGTCATCAGCAGGGCCAAACAAGTGACTACCTGAAAAAATGACAATGAACTCTTCCTCCACTTCATGAGTGATATTTTCAACCACCTTGCCACCTTGAGCAAAACGTTTCAGAAAGATGACCCCACTGTGTGCCAAGCATTCAAGAGCTAGGAGGCGTGTTTCTGGGACATCACTGCCTTGAAGGTGGAAATGGGTCCCCAGTGGCCAACGTCCTCGAGACTGTAAAGGAGACTGGCGAGTGTATGGGCGTGAGGTTCCAGAATCCAAACCAGTCGACACCAGAAGCAGAGCAAATCAAAGTGATTGGTAGCAAAAATAATATGTGTGATGTGGACAGATTATTTACTCTTTGCAAATAAATTTGTAGGACTGATATGGTTAAAAATCAGCACACTTTCCATTACTCTCTAAACAGATTTTAGCATCATCCACTTACAGAAACAGATGGAGGATCTACAGCAGGGGAACACCATTGCCAATGTTAGGTTCTTTGACCCTATGTCCTCGCCAGCGTGCGACCATACTGACCCAGCTGAGAGAAAAAGGTTCAACCTCAGAGGTCTGGATCAGATGAGGGAGCTCGCCACCTGCTATAAGAAGCTAATGGAAAAAGATGTCATTCAGATTGATGAGGTCATATCAGAAAACAACCAGTACAAGATGTTTGCCCGGGGACGAGCAGCGATATCGATGAGGGAGCTCTTCTTGAGTGTCTTGAAGTCAGATTTGACTATTAGGAGTGTAGAGTATGTGAAAAATTTGTTAAAGGTGGAGTCAGTAGCATTCCTTCGCTGCGGTTTGTGAACACAACATTCAAACTGGGCCCCTCCTTCCGGCTCAACGCACCACAATTATCGTTACTTAGCATGTACCACGTGTACTGCTATACTGCTTACCCAAGGTTACACAGCAAGCTACATAGGAATATTATATTTGTTTAATAGAGAAATCGATAATTTAGCAAGCTAACAAGCTAACCACCAGTGTTTAGCACCAAACTATTCATCACAAAGTAGCCCGACACTGCATCGTTCTTGGGAGCCTCTCTATCAGTTATCCAAAACGGCTGAAAGCCAAACCGGGACTCACTGTTGCTCTGGAACAAATTTATCCGCTTGCTCACCAGGGCTTTATTTCCTTTTCTTTGCGCTACATCCACATTTGTAACTTTCTCCAGGCTGGATGGCATCCAGAAGCTGTGCTTTGCTGCACTCAAACTCACCTGTGTGCTGTCATTGGCTGGGGGAAATGCACCAGCTCACTGTGGTCACACCATCTACACTTCGGAGAAGCGCGGTCGCGCTATGTACTTAAAAACTGATTGTGTCTACATCGCTTTTTACGGTAACTCGTCCCGAGCAGGTCCTGAGTCAGCCAAAACATCAAAATACAGGCAGAGGGCGGTGTGTCTCCAAACACAGTCACCACCACACATATACAGAGGCCCAGAAGTGATGATTGAGCAGCATACTTTGTATATATATATGTCTATATTTTATTTTTTAGTAGAATCCTACTGGCTCCACCTTTAAATGATTCGGTCAAATCAAAAAATGTATAGCACCAAATCACAGAAGTTATCTTATCTTAGGGTACTTCTTATTTAGAGCAGGTCTAGACTGTACTCTTTAAAATATTACTAACAAAGACCCAATAGGAACTGGGAGTCAGGTGTGACAAACATGGTTTTAGATAAATCGGTCACGTTCAGAATTTACTGTGGATGCATTTTTTAATTGACATAAATTTCTCATTTTTGTGTTTTCAGTGGAAAGAATGATTAAAGAGCTAGGTTCCCCTGATAGAGCTGTACCTTATCCTTCCAGTCAACACAGCAGTGTGTGAGCGAGGATTTTCAACCATGAGGAGAGTAAAAACTGACTCGAGTTTAAGTCTCACCTCTCTTCAGCTGCAGAGACTGATGTTTCTTTCGGTGGAAGGCCCCCCTCTGGATAAGTTTGATGCTGAAGCTGCAGTGCACAGGTGGTGGACAGTCTGCCAAAGACAGCGTCAGCCAGGGCTCAAACCATTGGAGTTTAGGCAGGGGCTGGATAGGTTTATTGAAATGAGGCCCCAGTGTTTGTACTATGAGTGAGTACCTGGTTTGTGGGACTTGCTTTAAGTTAGAATGGCTCCAGTGTTACGGTTTGATTCTGCTTGTTTCATATTAATGCATTGACTGAGACTAATAGTTCTAAATTTTGGAAAAGAAGCTGGAAAAGTATAGACAATGTTGTGGTGTAAGTCCATGTTTTGTCAACTCAAAGACATTGCAATTATCAGCAATGACTGTTACTGTTATGTTTTGTACATATAACCTGCTAAGAACCAAATACTAGATCAGATTTTGGGTGTTTTTCAGAAAACTCAAAATGGCGGGAAAATGTCGTGGCGGAAGTTATGGGTCCTTAAGTCAAATTTGTTCCTCGTGATTAATGGAATATGTGAGCAAAGTTACATGACTCTAGGTCAAACGGGGCACAAAATATGCCTGTTTAAACTTAGCGTTTTCTACTGTTTGCTATGGAGCCACCCTTTGGCCAAATTTGCGCCACAGCCTTGGCATGACCCTCTACCATTGTGCCAAATTTCACAACTTTTGACCATACATTCTATGGGCTGCCTTGGACTTCAGAGGCAGAGTTAAGAATAAATAAATAAATAGGAAAGAAAAAAAGAGAAAAACACAGTGAGGGCTTCGCAGTTTTGCTGCTTGGTCCCCAAATATATAACATCCCCAAGAAACAAAGATATCAGTTTGAGCACCAACACACTAGAGATTCTTTATGATGATCTTTCAACATGGTTTCTAAAAGGCCAATTACATCAAGAAACAGTGCGCAGAGTGCGGCCACTCTAAAAATCCCTTGGAAGCGCATCTGTACGGAGCAGCCAGTATAAACTTCTTGTCCATGTTCACCTATATCCTGTTGTTTCCGCTACTGTTTCCCAGCAACAAAACAGGAAGAGCGTCGTGAGTAGTAAAGCCCCCCTCCTACTTTTTCATTGTTGCTTCGATCAGAAGTGACATTGATGAGTGGTGCGACTCCGCGCCTTGAACTAAAAAGTTTAAATTATTTTAACCTTTATGCCCGCCCAAAAACCATGTCATGCAGCAGCAAGAGAGGAGCACCCTACGTACCATAGGAAAGCATTGGTTTTGCTGGCAACGCTTTTCTAGCGACGCTTCTTGATGTGATCGGCCCTTTAAGCATTCAAAGAAATAAGAGCATGCAGTTACTTAAAAGTTCCTTGTCACAACTCTCTTCAAACATTTGGTGCAGATCACATTTAAAAGACCTTTGACAGAAAAGACTGCTGTCCAAAACTGTGAGATATAATTGCAAAAAAGACAGAAATACTTCATTTCTGTCACCAATTATTGCTTAATTAGCAGCAGCCTGTGGAAACAGTTTTGACAGAAAGACCCTGCTGTTGTTTCTGAGCTACAACTGAAACCAGAGGGCTGCATTACAAAGTCGAAATTTTGTGTCTGAAGTCCGTGTGCATTCAGATGGCACCACTGGTCAAAAAATGAGATGTCCTGTAGTTGCATTATGGGAACTGTTTGGTTAAAGAGCACTAACCATAATGGGGAATAACAGTCAGGAAAAATGGTCTTCTAATGCTTTAATTTGGATCCTTATTCTTTTTTTCTGTGTCTTTTTGAGCAGAAAGCTGAACAAATTCAGATTTTACTTTAGAAGAATTATTCATCATCACTTTATTATATCTAGGAAAATGAGCATATTTCAGCATTTAGGCCCACTAACAGATGCAGTATAAAAATAGTTCTCAGTCTGTTCAGCTCATTTTTGCTTTGCATCTAGTTTGTTTACAATTTTAAATTCAGGTGCTCTGATGAAATCAGATCAAATTAATTATGTTCATTAAAAAAAAATCATTAAAAGAAAACATTAGTATTTGTAACTACATGAAGGCTTGACAATGTAATACAAATACATTTAGGTATTCAAATTAGAGCTTTTAAGGAAACATGTGACTGTATGTAACTTCTATTTTACAAGATACAGTGAATTTAACAGCTCATCACAAAGTTGCATGTGTATTGTTATATGAGCACCTTAATTGCCTGCGGTTATTTATAGGTTTGAACT
>JAPZDX010000021.1:4253810-4268691 GCA_029783625.1 Naso annulatus | reverse complement strand
CTCACTTACAGAACAAATGCGCGCGTTGCCGACATTATGCCGAGATCTGCCTGCCTGGCACGCACCACAGAAGATCTTTACGACCATAGGCACTTGTGTCACTACCGCTTTTGTCCAAAGGGGCCGCTAGAATCAACAAAAACTGGAAATTCCTCGTAGTCACTTTAACAATGCAAATGTATCTGTTTTTGTATGTGATTGTGGACAGTAAAGTATTAAAAATGATGTCCATACCTTGAAAGGGAATACAGCCCAAATAACGACATATTTTTATAGACTGATTTGACATTAGAATAATGTTATTTGTAATTGAACTGTATTGTGATGCAGCTTTATAAAATGACATGAGCATAAGATTTCTCTGTCGATTTATCCTGTAACACGTATTATCCTTTACATTGAAGTAAAGGCATTCAACTGCGATTTGTGCCGCAGTGGAAGTGTTATGTAAATGCTAAGGTCTGACCTTTTGAAATTGCTGTCTCAAGTTTTACAGAGTGACTCGAGGGGTCGTTCAGAAACGAGGCTGCTGTGTCAAATTGCCATCATATTTACACAGTGAGGCGCATATGTGAAAAGGACTTTTGTTTTAGACTTAATGTAACATTCCACTAATTCCATTCAAGGTCAGAGACGATGTTTTAAGATGCTGTTAAGTTTAATTTTCAGATTTTCAGAGATAGCAAGCATGTGTGGGTGGAAAGCGTCAACGCTTGTACTTACTTTTTAATGGAATGAACCCACTGAGGTCAAATGACTTCCGTGACTTTTCCGATCAGCACATGCACATATCAATGGGTTCTTAAGAGAAGAACATTATTGCTTCCTTCTTCCCTGAACAGAAATGAGTTTTTACTTGTTGATGAGAGAAAGTTGATGATGCACAGCAATCTCATTTAAGGAGCTAATGTGTCTGGTTTGTCCATATTTTAACCTCCGTTTGTAGGTGTGTTTTTAATTACTTCGATGAATAATTATATCACATTACCTCATACCTGCACCTCCCTATTTTTTTATTAAAAAAGTTGGAAAAGTCTTAAAGATAATCTTATGAAAAATTGACTGAGACCAAGATTATCTCAGAGTAACCGAAAGCTTTCCAGGCTGTGGTGAGGGTGAGCGCACTCAGGGGTCCAGCGGACAATTTCTGGCCGCTCCTTCACCTCCTCCATCAGTATTCACCTCCTGTCTCCTCCACTCTCACTGTCACTCCCCTCATTCCCTGCAGACCTAAGAACGACCTGCAAGGCTGACCGCTCCACTTAGAGCCGAGTCCTCAGAGGACCAGCTGCTTTTTAAGGCCCGAATAGACGGACGAAACAGTCTCTCCACCTTAGTTCCTCCGTTATCTCCTTCCCTCCCAATTTCTCTTCATTAATGTAGTCTCTATCTTTCCCTGTATCCTCCCCACCTTCCCCGTTTTCTCATTCACCTCTCTTCCTCTCTCCCTGCGGACCATTTCAGGCCTGTTTAGGTATGCATCATCAAGTGCACATTTAGAGATGTCAGAGGAGTGATTGTTCCTCCCTCGCCTTCATCTCCACCTTCCACTCCTTGGCGCGTACTCACATCTCTCTCTCTCTCTCTCTCTCCTCTGCAAAAGACAGACTCTCCCCAATTTTTTTTCATTCATCTCTCTCGTTTCCCAAAATCCCCTGGGGCGTAACAGTCACTGCTGACATCTGTGACACCCTCCACGGTCGTCATTCCCTGAGAAATGAGCCAACGTGTGTGCACGTGCACAGCGTGTGTGTCTAGTATTTCTGTGTATATTATTATCTATCATGCTTAAGTGCAGTAGTCAGAGAGTAAGTTTAAGGGTTGTATGCATCTGTGTACATGTGAGCCAGGTGAAGAGTATATGCATGCCTGGACTTCTTTGTTTTGTACTTGTAAATGTTTATGCTTCTGTTTATTACTCGGTGCATTTATACAGATACGTGCATGTGTGTCTATATGTGAACTATGAATCTGCGGTGCTTTTAGTATATTCTGTATATGTGGTGGATATTTATGTGTGCTGCCTTCCAGTTGGTGCCTCTTGCAACTTTCTTCAAGGTTTTAGGAAAAGCGCAAATGGAAGAAATGTGCCCTTGTAAAGGAAAAGACAGAGTTGTCTTCTACTGTTTATACAGGCTGAAAGAATACCACACTGACAGTGAGTGACGACATTAAGGCTGATCACTAGAGTGTAAGATCCAAACCATCAAGTGATTGTGCACTCACTTCCAAAATGCCGATGTCCGTTTCTATTTGTTTGAGCACAGTGTACTTTCTTGTAATTTTCAATTTACTTGGAGGAATAAATTTCTATTATCTCCAACCCTCAGCCCCTGACTCATTTAATTGCAATGTGCCGGAGATGAAGGCACAATTAGCAACATGAGGCAAAAAAAGAATGGCAATACAAATTAGGCATTTTTGTGAACAGCCACCACGTCCAGCACTTGCTACTTTGTGAGTCTGATATCTAGCTTGTTTGTCATAACAATCATGTTGATCATCATCACTGGAAAAAAAAAAATTGTTGTCAACATAATTCCTTTGGTTGTCTATCATTTCTGTTATTACAACAAGTTTGTCTTATTTTTTATAGCCCATCACAAAACACAATTAGCCTCTGGGGCTTTACACTCTGTCACGCATATGACGTCCTATGTCCTTAGACCCTTAATTTGGATAACGCTCCCCCTGTTCTTTCCCCTGAAAAGAAAAAAACATGTGGAAAATTGGAAGAAGAGAATAAAGAAACCTAATCTCTTTTCCAGTGAGATGGACATAAGTAAAAATTACTTACAAATTACTTATTGACCGGCTTGGGTGTGGCCAGAAAAACAGGACCCTCTCTCAACCAAGGAGACCTGAAAGGAGAACAGGCCACGCAAACGCAGAAGAGACAGACCAACACAGAGGGAGAGAGAGACATGGTAGCATGCACACCATGTAGAGGGAGAGAAGAGGAGAAGCTGAATCTCCTGTGGGACGAAGAACTAGGTTTAAACATCTGAATGAGTCAGTGACCTCTGTGAAAGTGAAAGAGAGAGAGAAAGAGAGAGAGAGAGGTCCCAGGAAGGCTGATGGTCTATAAGGGAGAAGACAAAGGCTGTTTCTAAACCGCATTCTAAAGTAGCAGTACAAATTAGGGATGTGACGGTATTGTTAAATTTGGGGTTATCGCGATACCAAAAGTGCCTCGGTAACATCATGGACATGTGACGGTATCAAACAATAGGTCTTCTGGGCAAAAAGTGTAATGTTTCAGCTGCAGTGAAGCAGAGTGGAGGGAACTGGAAACTATAGAGACCATAGACCATTGCTGCTTCCCCGTTACATGCTGATGACGGCAAACAATCCGAATCATGGGCTGTAGCACTTTGAACAAGACAGAGGCAGGATGCAGTAAAAGAGATTGCATGTCCGAGGCGTTCTCTCACACTTCAGAATCGAGTCCAACTCAGATGTGTTGAAGAAATAGCAGAATAAGCTGACCAGAGTTTATTTTTTACTTTCTCTTTGGTGGCAGGGTGCAGCTGTGAAAAGAATGGGAAAAAAAGTCCACTAGTGAGAGACCTGCTGAACTGTGTGTGAAACATCGTATCAGCAGACAAACACAGTCAGCTCATGCAGGAAGAAGAAAAAAAATGCTCGTTTAGCTCATAGAATGGCCAAAAAGACATTTCTAGTAGGAACAGATAGTCAAAGTGGACAGTTAACTTGTGATTGCAGGATACAGACAAAAGCATGGGATATGAGCTGGGTCATTTGCAAATCATTGGTAAATGATTTATACATTAAATATGACAATTACTTGCACATGCTTATACAAGAAATGGAACAATGTAAGAAAAAACAATTACAAAAAAACTGATAATAATAAACCATGGATTTGATACCGAGGTATTATCGTACCATGAGTTTTTGGTACCGTTACATCCCTAATACAAACTGATTTGGCCAAAAGTTAGTATGTAGTATGCTTTAGGTAAACGAGCAAAATCTGCAGTATGCCAAAAAAAATTCTTGGATGTATGTTGATTTGGAGGAAATCCCCAGCATGCTTCTGACCAGTCTACCTGGCCTACAGTTTCCCACAATGCAATGCGCTGCGATGTCACAACCAAAACTTGCATTGGCATTTGTTGTTGAGGTTTAATGTAAAAACAAACAAAAACACTCTCACTGATTGGCCACCTCAGGTGCCACCCCATCTGATTGGTTGTTTGCCCAGTCAGTGGTGGGCGTGTTTGAACTGTTTGATGAGTAGAAGTGCAATTCAGTCTTAAACCTGAGCAGCAGTAAAGTACATTTTAAGCTTTGTGCCATTTTTAAAGTCAGTACTTTTACCTATTTATTTATTATTGTGTTGTCCTTTTTTGTCAAGTCAGCTAGGCTTTTGAATTTTTATTTTGTTGGCCCTTTCTATTGCGATTGTAGTTTGAAATTTGCCGTTTCTTCATTTGTCGTTAGCCCATCTTTTTAATATACAGTTTCTCAAAGAATAACAGATGGAGGCTTTATATTACATTTGCATGGTCCCACTCTGTGTTGTGATTGTAGGTCAATTTATCTTTTAAATTAAACTTTAAACTCTGTAATGTCAGTAAATGTCAGTAGACATGTAGCAGGGACAAAAATGGTAAATAGTATTATTTCAGTGCTTGTTTGTGCATGTGCGTGCTTGTTGGTGCTTCAAGTCAGTATGCTATGGCTATTGACATATCGCCAAATCCAACATGTCACCCTTGCATAAGTCAGTGCCCCTCCTGGGCCACCCCAGTTAAAAAAGTCTGGACGGGCCTCTGAGGAGGAAGAAATGAGACAGTGTGCCTCTTTTGTCACAAGACGGACGGGCCAAAGCAACAATGAACATCAATTCTCAGCCTGTCCTATTTATCATAAATGAAAAAATGGTAATTTATAAGCAACATGTTGTTGCAATAAAAATATGATCACACCAAATAAATGCATCAAGTACAAAATAGAGTGGTAAGAGAGGTTCATGTGCGTGTCAAAAAGTAACTAATAAATATTCTTCAGTGAGTCTACAACAGCAGGAAAGCATCGAAAGTTTATCACGTTAAATTTGAGACCAGAGATTGGTTGGCATCTAGGTGGTCGAGAATAGAGTAAGTGTTTGATTGCCTCTATTTCTCCCCCAAAGGCTTTTAGTGTCCTTGATCAAATCGTCAGACTGGTTGTGTTTATTAAACGTCTTACTTACGTCCTTACATATCAGCAGTGAACTTGGGAGGATGGCCAAAACCACATACAACTAAATATAATAAATCTTTTGTTTCCTTAGCCTTCTCCAGCCTGCCACAGATAGTTTCCTATTTGAAAAGCAATGATTTGGCTGCAGGGCTGTTATGATTTTTTAACGGTTGTTGGGGAGGTCAAGGTAAGTTTCAAGACAGAATACACAACTTTTGCTGCATGAAAGGGACCGAGCAGTTTGCAATTTGAAAGTAATACTTTTACAGAACACAGAGAGTGGGAAAAAAAGAGCAGTGAGGATACAGGCTCAAAGGCAAAAAGTAAAAGCCCCAGAGAGCAAACAATTCAGCATCGGCTACAGTAAGCAGCGGCTTGAATTTCAAATTTTTTTGAAACAAATACAGTGTGTCCAGTTAAATGGCTCAGTCTGAGAAAAGGAACTGATGCAACCAGAAAGAAGGCGATGGGAAAAACTGTGCATGTAGAGCTGCAATTTACACCCCTGCAAATATTTGTTTCACTGTTACTTCCTGCTAAAGTCACCACATCGTTCTCTGCATGTAGCTGGCCATAAAATAAAGGCTTATTTGTGTTTCAAAGTGCATAAATATCAGATGTAAATTTGCAAACTACAGCAACTTCCCAAATCTATCCATCTAGAGAGAGAGATAGATACATAACAAATGATTTACTATTACGTGTTTGTAGATTATTTGAAACATTTCACACATTTGTGGATGTAAAAGTTGGTGTTAAATTGGCGATACCCTGCGAGTTATCATTAGATATTCAGTCACATGTCAATAGTGTGTCAGTTAATATTCAACAAGTGTCTGTTGACTGTCAGTATATTTAGTTGCAACAGGTTATTAACCAATATTCAAATACTTGTACATTGAGTCAACATCTTCTAAGTTGATTATCAACCATTGTCAGTTAAAGGTCAACAGTGTGATGTCATCATATGGTCAAGAGCATGATAATCTATAGCTGACTATCAACAGACTATTAGTAGGCATTTGGAATTGAGTATTTGTAGACATGTGTTAGGACTATCCAAAAAAAGTGAAAAAAGAGCTGAGTACAGTAGAAAGTCTATAACCTATTAACAAACTATTAGTAAGCATTCATCGTTAAGCATTTATAGACATGTTAGGACTCTCCAATTGAAGTGAAAAACAGCTGAGAACAGTAGAAAGTCTTAAATCAATTAATAGAACACGATGATGTTGTAAAAAATATGTGACACGCATATTAATCACTTTTATAAAATGAAAAGTTTCGGTTTGGGCACCAAGACTACTTGGTCAGGGTTAGGGAAAAACATCAGGGCGGTGTGTCTTGTACTGAAGTGAAGTGGTTTGTTGTCATATGTTGTCTAATACTTCAGCTGGACCATTCTCAAATCTGTAGACCTCTTGAAAGGCACCTTGTTGTGTGTTACTTGTCTGTTATTGCTTTGATGAATATTAACTAAATATTTACTAATAAGTTATAGAGTGTCAACAAGGGACTATGAGAAAAAGTGTTGCCAAATATTCAACATATGATGTTGTAAGGATAACATTTTACTTACTTTTCATTTGTAACTTAATCAACAGTAAAAAAAAAAAAAAAGAAGAGAAAGAAAGAAAGAAAAGAAAAGAAATATTTTTTCTGTCTTATCATAACACCACTGAGCTGGCAGTGACTTTACCTGGTGCCGTCATTACTGGAAATCAGTAACATTCCGGTCCTCACTCTGTTGCTACATAAAAATTGGTAATGACCACAATTTCCAGCAAAGTCTATTTTAATATATCTGCCCCAAAGCGTGAGAGTACACAAAAAAGCTTTTTATCACCTGAATTAAGTAGAGCAGCATTGCAACTAATTATTGCAATTCCATTCCTTCACACTTGACTGATAGGTGCAAAGAAATGCTTACAAAATCATTCTGTGAAAGTGTGGCTGCATCACTGACAGGTATGTGTACAGAGTGTATATAAACTGTCTCTGCTGTTTCTCACAAGGAATACTAAATAGGGCTTATTTGTGTTGGTGAGAAATTCTGTGTCTTCTGGCAATGGCTGCGGGAGAGAAAAGTGTGACCAACACACACCTCCCTCCGACGGCAGGCTGCCATGTGTGACTGTGTGCCTCCTGCCCATTTAGCTGGACTTATCACAAACAACACTTACTCACAAACACACACATACACACACACACAAAAAAAAACCAATGTGTAAACACACAGACACAGACACACACACACATACACTATCTCCTCTGCTCAAACAAACACAAAGCGTTTAAATGTAGCTATATTTTAACCAAATAAAAACTGTTTATGCATTTAATAGTTAGATAATAAAGGATTGGGTTTTAAATGCAACAAAGAATACACATGAACCTATAGGTGCCAAAACACAAAACAGTTTGAAATTAAGCTGATGTGTGCATAAATCATTCTACAAGCAAAATCGTCTCACAATTCAAAGCATTTCTTACACAATTTGAGCCCACAGGTTCACTTCCTAGCTATGGGATTTGTCCTTCTTAGTGCTACCTAAGGCCTGTTGTGTTTAATTTATGCAGTAAAACATACAGTTTCCTATCTGCCTTTTGGTTACATACATTCATTCACAAAATCTCCACATACAACTAACTTTCGAAGATCCAACATTTCCTACCAAAAACAACAACAAAACAATGAATGTCAGGCAGTTGCACCTATACTTTTATTAAACTAAAGACTAAAATGAAGGTCAAGCGGACAACAACTACACCTTTTGACCGACCGGTGGTAGTATAATTAAGTACTCTTAGACATATAACAACCAAAATGCAAACACAAGTTTCGTGACTCCATCCTTTTCTCTCATTCTCTCCCTCTGTGTTCCCCTCCGTGTTCTTTGTGCTGTCAAACTAATGCCCCGTTCAGACCACAAGATTTAGCCTTGATTTTTCACCAACAGTTTTTGGACGTCCCTGACGAAAGCCCCAGATCAGAGACAAATCAGCACTCACTCCCATAAGTTTTGATCGCTATGTGTGAACTTTTCAAAGATGCGATTGGAGCATGACACTCACCAATGCGTCTCGTAAGCCCAACAGATATCCAGCACGCTAAATATTTGGATCTGTCTGCAAGTTCATATCTTGTCTTATGAAAAGTGTTCTCACTGGCATCAAGAGCAGCGGTGAGCTACAGTCAATGAGAGGTCAAGCACAAACTCCTCGGACTGCAAGTTTCTTGTAGACATTCATTTTACAAGAAAAAAACAACTGGTGTCACCTCTGGCCTACATTTTGTAACAAAACATAGTTTGGAGACCAGACAGACCTGTCAAAGGCGCATCCAGGTGAAAGATCTTGTAATGTGTGACCTCCTGTCACTGATCACTCATGTAAAGCGTGCAAAAAAAGACGAAAGACATCCGATTACCACTCGATTGAAAGACAGAAAGTTGTGTCATCTAATCTGTACAGTGACTTGTAGTTTGGGCCTGCTTTGAAATTAAATGCAAACATGACTACCAAAGAGAAATTTCTGTTATATACTAAGGGGTAGTGTTGTAGTCAAGACCACATTAACCGAGACCAAGACTCAACCAAGACCGAAAGAAAAACAAGACTTTAGGGGGCCGAGATCGAGTCAAGACCAAGACCATTCAAATATTTTCCTCTGATTTCAAGGTGGTGATAGAAGATTTATGTTTTCCTGGCCATCTAAGTAAGCACTGCCCTGCAGAAGCTGAACCCTGCCAAGTGTTTTTCTTGTATGTTGTTTGGCTAATGAATTCTCTGTGGTTCAGAGTCGATGCCAAACATAGACTCAAAAACTCAAACTACAAATGACTTATGTAACTGACTGCATTTGAAGGAGAAAGTTTACATACAATTACAGTCATTATGTTGACAAATAAATCTCTTGTGGTCTTGACTGGTATTGATTAAAAATCCAGAGTCCATTTTGTCCAAGAACGAGACAAGACCGAGTCAAAATGCATTAGATTCCAAGAGAGAGATACAGAGACCTCAAAAAAGTGGTCTTGAGACGAGTCCTGATGTGATCCCTCTTACTCGAGCCTTTCTGTTTTGATGACAAACTGATGTGTACATCTGTCAACAGACAAACAGACATGCCTTAAGAATCATACTCTGTAGAAAAACTTTAAAAAAGAAGGAAAAAAAGGCTTGCATGGGCAACATCTTTAATACCTCTTTAAATGAATGCTGGACCCTAAAAAAAACAAAATAAAGAAAGCTTTGCACAGATTACAATGCTTCAATTGACTGACTGTAAATATACTAAAAAATACTACAAGGCTCAATTCTATCAGAATAAAAAACACTGTGACTACTTTAACTCAAATATAAATTACATCAGGCAGCAAGTTAGCTGGCAAATCTGCACTGCAGGCAAACAAACCAGTAACATAAGCTGATAATCTGTGATCATTAGTAATGACAGCAGCTAAGTTCTTACTTTACATACAATGGATCTTTAACGAGAGACTTTCTGGTTAGTGTTTATCCTCTTTGATGGGAAAAAGACTAGTTATTTTTTATATGCCATGACATATAGCACACTTATTTTACTTAAGCTCAGTACGAGAGTCAATACCGTGTTTGTTGTCATTTATGGCTGTGATACTTTCTCTCGTTTCTTCTGTCTGTATCTCAGTGTGGGTACAGTTGTCGGTTCACAGATACTCAGCAGGGAGCAGAGGAGAGGATGGTTTAGTTGACGGCAACTTCTTATGTTTCTGTATGAGCAATGAAAACTTTCCAGCCTGAGCAAGTTTTACTGGGATCTGCCAAAAAACAAAATGGAAAACGGAAATTAAGAACTAAATATCTGAGATTTTAATACCTGAATATGGCAATCTAGTATTTTTTTAATTATTATTGGTGCTGAGGTAAAATTTAGGTGTGCTTGAGCACCCCTAAAAAGAGGCTAAAACAGCCTACCATCTACCATAAAATTTAGGCTTTAAAATCATGAAATGTAAAATCTAGGTGTGAAATTTGATCCTTTTAGCCATAAAGGGAAAACAATACGAGTCAAATTGGATCAGCAAGCATAATCAAGTAAGCAAGGCGAGGACATAAGTCTGACTGATGTGGTGTTTGCATATTAACATCATCGCTTGTGGCCAAGTTGAACCTGCAAATCGTTTAAATGGCAATGAACATCCTTCTCGAGCACAATGAACAACACAGTCTGCTGTCAGGATGTAATCCATGCAGAAAATGAGGGTGCTGAATTAATGCACAAGATGCATTATGTAATGATCTTGAAATGTGAGTTCCTGTTCCTGAATGTGGTTCTAATGCCTTTACTATTGGGCTTTCTTTTGTTGTGCTAACACACAGGCTAGACTGAGCATAAATAATTGACAACGAGCATTATGCAATGACCTACAAATGTTAAACATTGTTTGAGAACTGGACTCTTGGAGCCTGCTCATGAACTTGGTTCAAATTTTCTGCACCTATGGACTGTCTGTAGTTTATAGACTGTTGTCTAGAGAATTAAAATGATGCCAAGAGTGTCATCGTGTCTCACTGAAAATGAAATTCGTTTTAGAGGTCATCAGAGCATGCCAATGATGTGTTCTTCTAGCGGAGGATGAACTTCTCGTCCCTCACAAGATGTAAAGTGTGGATAACCTGTCCCAGATGCAATATGGTTGATGGCTAATGTACCTCGTAGTTGTTTTAGACTTGATTGCACCACCGAGGATTAACTCAATCGGAGATAAGATCTAATCAGAGTTTAAAACTAGGTTTAAAATGGGTTAATCCAGATTCAAAATTAAGCAGATCACTGTTGCAGCATTTATAATAATTTCAGTTTAGTAAAGCTAAGATTATTTATTAGAACTCAATTTAAACAGTCAGGATAAAAGTGCATATCAAAATTAAACTAAATAAATACATAAGTAAATAAACAAATAATCAGCATGCAGTCAGAGCCCAATAAGTATAAAAGAGTGGCGGACGGAGGCCGTCAGCTCCAAAAATGGCTGTTTTTCCGAAACAAAACGTTATATTGTTGCTAGCTAGCTAAAATGTTGCTAGCCTAACGGTCCTTGTGATGGCTGTCACTGCCATGTTTGACAGTGGGCCCAGTCTTCCTTTTCAGCTTCAGAACAGGTTTAAAGAGAGGCTGAAATTAATTTTTTCTTAATTTAAAACCAGTTTTAAAATTTTTGGTGCAACTAAAGCTCTGTTTAATTAAAAGTTCTATTTTTGCTGCCTGCTTCTCTCGTTTCAAGAGTAAGCCCTTTGAAATGACTTTTTTCTTCTTCTTTTTTGGTCTTTCATCTCATCTGCATACATTTCACTTAAGTAGAAGCCATTAGCAGCACTAATGATCAGAAATGCATATTTCATTGCTGAGAGCCATCACGTGAAATCATTTTAACCACCAGCAAATTGGCCTTTGTTTCCAGATTTCCAGAAATCAAATAAAATTCAAAAATAATTAGAAATACCCTGTTTTAGCAATAATTGTAAACAAAAAAAGGGAAAAAAAGATTAATAGCTGTAGTTAAAATTCAAATAAAACTATGCAAATAAATTTTCCCTCTCCTGATGTGACACCTGAGGTGAGAGGAATATATCCAGTATGGATTCACATGCGCCTTTGTCAACGAAGTACAACGTCCCCAATGTGTTGTGTGCTCTGAGTTGCTTGCACATGAGAGCCTAAAGCCCGTAAAAATGCTCAGACACTTGAAAACTAAGCACCCCTCTCTTTCCACTTAACCAGCAGAAAAATCTGCCGAAAGGAGAGAGAGTTGCTAGGCCAAAAGAAAGTCCTAATTAACCAAACAACAAACTTACCAAAGCTCAAAAGCCATCATATGAGGTGGCATATTTAACTGCACAGTCAAAAAAGCCACACACAATCAGGGAAACCCTGATAAAACCTGCAGCTATTGCAATGAGTCGGGCGGTGCATGGGAATAAACAGGCCTGCGAGCTTGAATCAGGGCCGCTGTCTAATGGGACAATTTCCCGGCACATCACCGACATGGTCTAGGACACAAAGTGTCAGCTGATCGACAGAGTGAAGAAAGGGGAATATGCTTTGCAGTTAGATGAATCCACAGATGTATCAAACTCTGCCCAGCTGCTTGTATTCGTCAGATACAGTTTTGATGGAAAACTTGTAAATGATGTGCTGTTTTGCACCCCGCTGGAGGGAAAGTGCACAGGCGAGGATATTTTCACAAAACTTGACAACAAACTAAAAGATGAGGGACTGTCTTGGGATGGGTGCATCGGTGTGTGTACAGACGGTGCTGCAGCAATGCTGGGGAAAAAGAAAGGATTAAAAGCAAGAGTCTTACAAGTGGCGCCCCACGTAAACTTCACACACTGCAATATCCACAGAGAAGCCCTTGTGAGCAAACGCTTGACCCAGAGCTTAAAAGTGTTCTTGAGGCTGCGATACAAATGGTCAGATATATAAAATCACATCCACTCAACACCAGGCTGTTTGCCACTCTCTGCAATGAACTGGGATTGGAGCACGAGGGCCAGCCGTTCCACACAGAAGTCAGGTGGCTTTCACAGGGAAATGTTCTCAGCCACCTGTATGAACTGCGGGACGAGGTGCGCTTATTTCTGATGGAGCATGGGCCCCAGCTCACTGACCACCTGACTGACCCTGACTGGTTAACCAGGCTAGCGCATTTGTCTTGCATATTTGACAGATTGAATGGACTTAACATGTCATTGCAAAGTGAAAACACAAGCATCTTGTTGCTGAATGATAAAATCCACGCATTCGAGAGGAAAGTGGAGTGCTGGACTGCATGAGTTGAAATGGGCAGGATTGATATGTTTCCTGAGCTGGACGAATTCATGGAGGAAAGGATCTGAGTGTTAACACAGTGAAGACTTCTATCATTACCCACCTTCAAGCCCTCCTGGAACACTTTAACAAGTATTTCCCAGTGGAAACAGTTCTACAAAAATATGACTGGATAAGATCACCATTCAGTGTAACGACCACAAGTCATCTGTCATCCGACATGGAGGACGCACTGGTTGAAATGTCAAGTGACCGCACCTTAAAGACAGTTTTTAATTCCACGATGCTGGCTGAGTTCTAGATTTCAGTCGCGAGGGAATATCCACAGCTATCCAAGGCCGCGATGGATGCACTGATGCGGTTTGGCTCCACCTACCTATGCGAAAAGACTTTCTCGGCACTTACATATATCAAGAATAAATAAAGATTGCGTCTAAACGTGGAGGATGACCTCCGAGTGGCTGTCTCCAAAATTAAACCCAGGATGGACTTGCTGTGCTGCATGCATAGTGCTCACCCATCTCATTAGGTGAGATTAACACCAAAACATAATAATTTCCAAAATGTAAGTTTGTACATGACAGCAACAATGTACATATGTGTACTCAGTACTACAGTTCATGGATAATACTTTGACTGAGGTACTCTGCTTTTATCTTATTTTTACGTAATGTCAGTATGTTTCTTACATAAAAACATGAACAAAAGCAAATCTGGTCTGTTATAAACAGCTCTTTAGTCATCTTGTTTGTCCCGTAAAAGGCTGAAATATTAAGAAATGCAAATTTTGACAGTTACACTTCCAGCCTGCATGCAGTGAAGGACTGCACACACATCAGCAAAATATACTGTAAATTACTATATGTAAAATCATATAATGGTTGTAGAGCTGTTCTGTTCTTTTCTGTTGCTGTTATGCCCATGTTTGGATACGCCTGGTAGTGCGTGTGCCCTGTGCCCACAAGTTTTTTTTGTTGTTTTTTTTATGTTTCAGTCACCTTGGGGATAGTGGGGGTCGCCACTCTCTGACACCGTTATTTTGAGGGTCGCGGGCTGAAAAGTTTGGAAACCCCTGCTCTAACAAACACAATAAACCCTAGAAAAAACTTAAGTGGACCTTGAGTGAAGATTGGAATTCACTATTTTCACGGTCAAAAAGGATTTCTGTAGAACTCTGATTTGTTTTCTTTCTCCCCAAAGGATAACAAATATGAAATCATACAGACAGATTCATAAATGTATTTATTATTTCTATAATTAAATGGCTTTCTTTACAAAAAAATGGTAATGCACACAAGATATTTAGCATCGTTTAGAAATGTCAGAAAAATCCCCCAAAATATTCATTAAAGTATTTCTGATGTACTCCCAAATATTTCTTGTTTTTGAATGTAATTGTAAGAGAAACACAAATGCATGTATTTAAAAATGTTGGCAATTTTTATCATAAGCATATTTCCATGATGTTGTATGCACATACAACAGAGTGTTAAACCTCTGATTACTTCACTTTGATGGTTTTGAGACTCCTCTCGTAACAAATGCATTCTTCTCACAAGAAAATCTGTTGGCCACAACGTCTCTCCTCCCATTTTAGCCAATCACATCAGCAAAAATTCAAGGGTATATTTTATTATGATCACCGGCTTTTAGCTGCATAGCCTCCAATAATGAATTAGAACAATGGCTTCCAAACTTTATTTTAGGGACCCACATTTTTAAATGACTAACTATCCCAATCCACATCACAATAGACCTTTTCTTATATATTGCTAGAAAAACTTAGTAGTGCATAAATGAACATCCTTGACCATTTTTAACTGCCATTTGCATCATCTTATTGTCCTGAACAGG